>JAIQCU010000746.1:0-36111 GCA_022114935.1 Leptestheria dahalacensis
TGCAGTAACACCTTTGGCTTTCTAGGGCTAAGTAGATCCCACTTCCACGGTTTCCATTATTCCTGACATCTTGGCAGGTTTTAGGAACGATACTGGGGGTGGGAGCTAAGCAAAGTTTCTCGTCGAACATAGCCAGACCTTGAAGCTAAATAAGAAGCAAGCTGTAATTTCCTCCCTTAACTAACTTCATCGTATTATATAGGGCATTTTATGACCGGTCCAAAGTCAAGGCTAGGGGTGAAAAGTTACCTGCTGATTGGTCGGTACTGCATCGAGAACCGCTAGGGTGCCAACTAGAAGAACGGCCACCAAGTATTTCATCATTGTCTGTAAAAATTCAAGATTGCATTTATAAATCTCGTATGGTAAGTAATTCGTCATTTGCACTTTAAAGATTATAAGGTGGCCCCAAGCTGCTAAGATGTCATTACGTAATTTTCTGATCGAAAAAAACCTAAATTAGAAAGTTAATTGAATGAATTAAAATTGGTTCAACTCACATAGAAACACTTTTTAAGTGCTACTTGTTTTAACTGAGATCAAAGCCAATCAAGTGGGTGGTAGTTTACCATATACATGGCTTCAGTTGGAACCAGTTCCCGGGGCGAACACTTGCAGCTGCATGAGTTTCCCACTAACAGCAATGCGACTGAAATATCTTTCCAACGAGGACAAGTTTGTTGTAACGGCTGTAAACAGAGATCAGCCGCAGCCATGTTATTCGATATACCAAAGCCTGCTATCATCCAGAGGCAAAGGTCAAGAGCTACAAAAGGTTAGCCCAGCAGTCGTTGAGAAATGGATACAGAGAATTTACATTGCTGGGATTCCCCGGATGCACTTCAGAGTAAACATCTTTTCTGTTAACAAGCTTTTGATGATAAACTATAGTTACTGCATGTCGAACGATATGAAATCTTACTCTTCTCTTGTGTTAGGATTCATCTTTCACGTAGTTTACGCATTATATTTCAACAGCCACTTTTCTGCATGCTCTCTATCCCAGTACGTTCTATACCAGCATTATGGTTTCAAATATCTTAAGAAGAAAATTTTGCACAGACACGAAATATGACATTCAGTTGGTTTTAGTTATCCATCTTGGTGTGGTAAAGAAACTGCTTGTAGTCAGTCAATGTCTCTCTCTGGAGCACGTCCACTGTAGCCGGTCCACCTAAAGCAAAGCAAACGCGTTAATAGAAACGTCAAGATTTGGTCCATACATTTTAGATGTAACAACATCTATTAATGGGTTCTAGCTTTGAGTTGTAGCTCTGGCGGCTATACAAAACCCTATCGTAGTATTGCCCAACGATGATTCATTCATTCAAATGACCGTCATTGTTAAGTAATTACGGATGCCAGTAGTGCGCGGGTAATTACTTAGGGTGAACCACCCAGGAACGCCGATGTCGGCCCGTGCAGCATCCAAGGCGTTCCTCAAGGCAAACAGGACGGAGGCTCCCATGCACAACGGTGGTTCTCCAGTGGCTTTTAATTATAAGGAAAGGGACTTTGAAAAATATGATAATGTCAACATTGATTAAGTTAATTTACCTTTGCAGCCCAATACTCCATCAGGGTTGGTGGAGTTTTTCAGTAATGTGACCCGGAAATCCTCAGGAATGTCCTTGTTAGCAGCTGGTTTATAGTGCTAACATAGAAAGGACATGGAAATTAATCTAACAATCCTCTTATTTACAAAGGTATATGCAAGGTTTAGAAGGGTTAGTACTTGAGTGCCGACGGTAAGCTTCCTTCCAGTAGTTTTGTCAAACTGCATTCGCTCCGTGGTCCATATACCTACTCCCATGACGAAACCTCCCTCCACCTGACTTATGTCGACCAGAGGATTAAGACTGTGCCCGGCATCCTCAATAAGGTCAACGCGGCGGATCTACGTATCATCACTGGTCAGTTGGTATTTCCCGTGGTTAAATTCGAATGTTCGTTGGCGTTACCAGTTTTTCTCCAGTCAGTACATCGAGCTCCACTTCGGCCACAGTTGCACCGTAGACGTAATAGCCAGTTATTTTGTCGTTCCCCGGATTAACACTGAAATATAGCTTCCGTTATCAATTTTACACCTTAAGTGAAATTTGAAGTTATTACTAATGGCGAGCAGTCAAATCAATGTTGGCTTTGTGACAAGCTTCGACCAATGTTTTCCAGTCGGGGTTTACTAGCTGGTCCTTTATGGGTTTCATTCTTTCAACGAGTTCCTTTGCCGCTATGGTGGCCCCCTATTACAAGATAGCTTTTAAACAAACCCCACTATCATTAAATAGTCGCACATTATTAATCTATTCCACGGGTTGACCGCTCGTGGTGACTGATATCCAGGTTAAGAAGGTTCTTACGTAGCAATTAAATTCAATTAAGGGTTCTTCCAGTGAGGCACGTGTTGGGGTCGGTGAGCGTGTTGGTCACCTTCACTGATACCAAGTCGATAGGAATGTCCAGCTCGCGGGCGATCACTTGCACTACCTGTGAACATAATATGTAGTCATGAATATTATCAATAAAAGGTGAAAAAATCAGGTTTTACTTGTATAAACAGCCAGTGAACATAACATACCTATCTACTCTCGTTGGTACCTGCTTGCTTAATTACAGTTCACCTCACTAATAATCAATATCTAGTTAGTAGTGCACATATTAAGTTTTAAAGTTACCTTAGTGTTGATACCCTGACCGGACTCGATCCCTCCATGAGTCACAACAACGCTACCATCGGTATGGTAGAAGGCGACGAGCATATTTAACAGATTTCTACGTTTCCCGATGGCAAATTAAAGAGCATAGGAAGTATACTGATGCCCCGTTTCTCCCAGCGGTTCTGGCTGTTGAACTGGGCCACTTGCTGCCTCGTCGCTTGAAAGTCAGACGACTGAACCAACTGATCCAGAATGGCCTGCATGGACGAAGCAATCGTTTTGGCTCGGGGACTAGGGAAACTTGCGTCGTTCAAGTTCTTCAGTCTCAGCTCTAAAGGATCCTGACCGAGTTCCTTAGCGATGTGTTCCATGATGTTCTCCATGATGGCTACTAACTCGGCAGGACCCGCTCCGCGACAGTACGTGTTGACGGGAGTGTCAGTCTTAACCATATGGTCTTAATGGTCTTAGGTATGGACTTAATGGTCCACGAGTTTGCCTTGTAACAGTTGCGAGCTAAGAATGCTGTGTAATCAACGCTACATTCTTTGTAGAGACCCCCGGCGTTGGCGTAAATATCCATTTCAACGTTCTGGAGAACTCCGGTATTGTCGACAATAGCCTGTGTTAGAGATGAAATCTTTTCTGTACTTACCCAAGCATTAAGTGGGTATTAATAGTTGGTATTAACCAGTGGTTGGCGATCACTTGATTATAGCAGTAAAAATACCACGTGTATATTCACAGTGTTATTCCAGATAGTTTTAGCTATTCCAGTAATTTCTGTTATTAGTAATGACTCGGATCATTACTGTGCAAATACTCAAGCTAGTGCTTCATGATCACGTGTACTAGTAGTAAAGATACTTGCTATTTACCTGCTAATGGTAGATATATATTAGGTATAAAGCTATTGTGGAAGTTTGAACCTTGTATTTGGTGTAGTGTGGTACTCTGCCTCCTGCGAACTCCATATTGGTGTGGAAGTCCAACTTCATGCACACCGGTTGGTTCAGATGCCAGGCTACTTTGGCACAAGCAATTGCTACTCGCGTCGATGGGCCGCATTTCCCTCCAAATGATCCTCCCAGGCGTCGGATTTGCATCTCGATCCTTCAAAAAACAAGGTTCGGAATGTACAGATAGAGAGATGCACATCCTTGATAGTCAGTACCGGAGTCTGCAAGTTGGTGTACTTGACAGAAACCATTCTAGCGGCGCTCCTGGCCAAACCGTAAGAGCGAGCGACAATCAAGCCTAAGGGCTAACCAGAATACAGGACTTCACCCCAGCAAAATACCTGAATTGAATCGAGTTTTAGAATAAGAAAATGCTATTAATGATGTAACTGCATTAGATTATACTTCCTCGTCCTCCAACAAGTGAAATTTGGAACCAGCAGACATGACAATATTCAGTCCTGGAACATTTGTGGCGTCGTAGAAAGCGACGACACCTTCAACAGCCTTTAACCGAATATGATAAGAAAGTCAAAATATTGAATCAAACAGTTAAAAAACAGAGTTAGAAGAAGCTAGTCTCAGCATTAGACTACCTGTCCAAATAAATAATTTAAAAGACTAATTGTAGTTACCAAAGCCCGCGACGGATAGATAGATTAAATCGTGCAATTCGCCACCGTACTCAGGACAAACGCGGCGTAGAGTTCATTTGACTGCGGACTGATATCGTCAAAGAACTCCGCTTTTCCTGTACATTTGTTGACTTGGTATTTACATTAATTAATTTGAATTCAACCCCAGAGCAATACCTGAAGTCTGTGCTCTAGCTTCCACTTTTGGTATGGGCTTGTACAGCGCATACCAGGGCTGTAATCAGGATCGAAAGTCTGTTGTCCTGTCGAGACCCCTCTTTTCAAGCTGGTGGCACCGCTTTGGTAAATGGGATCCGCGGTCGTTTCAACTACTTCCAGCGCAAACTGTGATAAACACATATCATTATAATACACATGGGAAATAGAAAGTAGTAAGCTGGGGGTTACTTTATATAACAATCCAAGCGCAACATCCCTTCGATAGGCAGGGTCAGGATTGGGCTCGTCTTCAACCGGTACTATCTCTTCGGAAAGAACCTGGAGAACTGCCTGCAGAACGTTCTCATCGCCGAGGTACTTCCCAGTTAGGTAAGCTTCGGTAACGTCCGCATGGTTCTGTTTTTATTTTGGTCTCAGGACAAACAAGAACGGATATTGAAGAAATGGAATGGAAATAATGAAAAGCAAAGTGAGAAAGGAAAAGAGGTACTCACGAAAGAAGGACTGCTCCCTCCATAAACGATCGAAGGTTTCTGGAGAACCAGGAAATTCTCCTGACGGTCCACTCTAGCTTTGAAACCGGCACAGATGTAAGCCAGCGCGTTGTTGGCTCGAGGCATGACCTTGAAGGTGCGGATCACGTGATCATTGGATATGGGAGGCAAATACACAGCAACAACCAATTTCCTGTTCATGTCGCCCTGGAGGAAATCTGCGATGCTCACGATACTCTGCTTGCCAGTCGCATCCTCTGCAAAGATAAAATTTGTGTAATTGTTCAAATAAGGATTGCTTGTTATGATCACTGGGAATACTTACGCAGCATCAAAGTAGCGCCCACGGTCTCTAAAATAACCACCAGATCGGACGGGAATTCCGGATGGCCGTGTTTCAACATCAAGTTACCGGCAATTGTGGCCATCTGCAGTTAAGGATCAGCATTTCAGAATCGTGCTTTTGGAAATAGGAAGTTGAACGTACGTTACGGATAGAAGTTCCCGCCACTTTCCCCAGGTGCTCGGCCAGGATAGGCCCATACCAATAGTCTGGGTTGCTTTGACCCACTTCCTCAAGGATCTCTATTAACTTCGTGATGCTCACTGAACCTCCCACAGTCACAGGAGTGGTTTTGGAAACATACTGAAGCTCAGTTACTTGAGAAATATCTATGGATACTTCAAAGGGGCCATCGTTTTTGTACAGTCCTAACAATGCGGGCAAGTTAAAAATAGCGCAGCTCATAAATTAACCTTGGTATCAGCTTATACCTGCACCAGTGTTTCCAGCGACTAATCTGTAGGTGCTTCCGTCGCTAAGGCCATTCAGAATGGCCAACAGACTGTTCAAGTTCTCAGGACGTTCCCAGGTCCTATCAGCTAAAATGACTCTACCAGCAAGGGATCCCTTCGGTGGACAAGAACCGGTACAGGTCTCCTTTTTGCAGGGACCGTTACCCTTCTTGCAGAGACGTAGTTTGCTCATTACCTGCGTTTTATCAAAATCGTATTAGCGTGCTAACTTTTAAGACGTTAATTTGATGAAGGTTGTATATCCAGGAGAACAGGATCGCTGGTGAAAGTCTTAAAAGCGTCCATGATAGGGCGGTATCCTGTACAGCGACATAGGTTACCGTCGATGGCGTTTTCCACTTGGGCTGGAGTGATGGCAGTAGTTGGATTCTTCTCTAGCAAACTTGTATATCCCTCATTCACTGAAATACAAAATCGTTCTAAATGGCTGATGTTCAGTTTCATATGGACTGGAAATATGTTCACCATTTTGGTTTAAATCCGGGCGTAGTAATTATAAATAAATGACTGGAGCAAATGTCAACGGGCAATCAATTAATTAAATTAAACGAACATGAAAAAATAATGTTTAACGTTACCGAATAAAGGTTAATACATAGTTAATGTGCAAGCCCACAGTTAAGCGTTAAGTGCAAGTGCTTAACGTAACAATCAGCACAAGACCAAGTTTAAGGTAAGTATAAAGAAATTTCGAACCATCGGAAACAAACCCGCTAAATGGCTACATACGTTTCGCTCGCATCCCATCAAGAGCATGGTAATTTGCGAGGTTAATACAACTGCATTATAATAGGCTAGCTTAGCTACGATAAGGGGCGTATGCTGTTATCTTTTGTCAGTTTTAATCCTGCTTAGTTAGGTTGCCTGTTATAAATAGATAATAGTTTCATAGATGCTGATAGGTCTACCAGAACATGGACATGACCATCCCAGGGCTCCAGTACCGCACTGTGTTCCATTCAAATCGGCAAGTCGGCTCTGCACGGGATTGTAGCCTTGCTTCCTGTCGCCCAGGCCTTCAACCGTTGTTACCTCGCTAGCGTGGCATTGTAGTAAGGGCACTAGCAATGTAGATTTGAGGGTCAACCCAACTATCAAACTTGGATATCTATCTATCTATCTATCTATCTATCTATCTATCTATCTATCTATCTATCTATCTATCTATCTATCTATCTATCTATCTATCTATCTACCTATCTATTTATCTTTCTATCTAAGAAGACGCGTTGGGAAACTAAAGGGAAATGCTAAAGGTACGGAACAAGACGGCGCCTGGTAAATCCATTAGAAGAGGGAATGACACTTTGGACATAGGCTTTGATACGAGGGACGGAAAAGTAGACGTTTTACCGAATTAACAGCCGAGACTTTCTTTTTCCCCGTCACCGGATCAGTCGAAGACAAGGTTACGACGCAGGCACCGCATCCTCCTTCCCAGCACATCGTCTTAGTCCCGGTCAGTCCCACCTCGTCGCGAAGAAATCCCGCCAAACGAGTGCCTGTTGTCACATTCTTGTCCACTGCCAGAATAGTCCGTAAACAAGCTTTGAGCACGTATTTAGACACCGAATATGAGCACAGTCGTTGAAATAAACAATAACTTAACTAGTTCCCTAAAATTTCTAGTCTTAGAAATCCTATCTGTAAACGTCTTCCCATTGACGGTAAACTGCAGCAAGTTTATGGGACCCTTTGTTTCCTCGATAGGTTTTTCGCTCTGCAGAGTGGGAACAGAACTTTCCGTCTGCCCCATTCTCGTCAGACAGGTACTGAACCAAGTACTGAACGATTTTTATTCCGGTTCAGCTGTTTATATGTCTATTTATCTGATATAGATGTCAAGATAACCAATCGCACGGTAAGTCCACTAATAAATATGGTTACTGCGATAAACAAAAAGCTAACCGGATAGCGATGCTTCTGCTGCATGACTTTACATTAAGGCATATCTTTTAAGCCAGTTAATTTTATGACTGAATGAAAATAATTAGCTACTGCTTATGTAAACAATATTAGTATCGCCAAACTAGATTGTTGACCAAATTAACCCAAGCACAGCCAGCTGATAAGGAGACCTGTTTCGCATCCTTTCGTTTCGTTTACTCGGCAAATCAATTCGAAGGGCGTCTAACTAGTGATCTGTGTGGATCACATGCTTCCGAGATACCTTGCAGAAAAAGACAGACTGTAAGGTATATTCACGCATATTACATAAACGACTATAACTAAACAGGAATAATTCACACGAGATTCGTATTACTGTAATTACATTAGGCTAATCATAATAATAACAATAACAATGTACGTATACGGACGTCAAGGGCATGCTACTAACTCTGTCATGGTCTTATTGATGTATTTCCTCTGACATTTCAATATAAAGGCACTGCTCTGTTAACGATGCAAAAGTAGTTAAAGGTACGATTACGGTGTAACCGTGTAATACACCATTCCTAGTTATGTAATGAGAATTTTAAGGGTAAGTTAGACATTGTCAATAATTTTCAAAGTTCAATCGATCTTGTTACATAACACATACGGTTATTAATCATCTCGCACACGGTGGCTTTCTTAAGTGCATTGTATTTCATCTACTACTGATTTTAGATTACAGTGTTAGTGTTTAGGTAATAGTGTCGTTTCCACTCTGTTAGAATAACTGCTGTAAGGCAAACATCACGTGAAGTAATATAATCGTTTCAGTTATGCTTTTTTCACGTGGTAAAGGAACTGCTTGTAGTCGGTCAGCGCCTCTCTCTGCAGCACGTCCACTGTAGCCGGTCCATCTGCGAAAACGCAAAATTCCATATCAGAAACGACAAGATCTCATTGGGTTTCATCTCTTGTTTCAACAATCAAGTATTACTAAGTCCATGGGGCTCGTGCTTGACCCTGTGGCTATACAGGTGAAGGTTTTTCGCCAAAGGGCAAACTCAGAACTGAATTAATATTGTACCAGCCACACCAATATCTGTGTTGTGAATCTCGAATGAACTTTATATTGGCCTGTATTTTGCCCTGCAGTTACGAACAGGTTTTTCTGAACGAAGTCAATTCGAAGATTTATAGTGCGAAATTACTACGGACTCTTAATCAGTGCCTCTACGATTGGTCGGGTACTGAAAAGCTGTGCCCAAAAGGCAGATTCAGAGCTAATAATCCAAGTTATGCGTTATAATTGGATTCAGTACTTAAGGTGAACCAGCCGGGGAGGCCAGTGTCGGTCCTCGCTGCTTCCAAGGCGTTCCTCAGGGCAAACAGAACGGAGACTCCCATGCACAACGGTGGTTCTCCGGTAGCTTTTTTCCAAAGAGATATAAACATAGCATCAACTCACATTGGATAACACTGGCATTGGCTGTAGAGGTTATATTACCTTTGCAGCCCAACACCCCATCAGGGTTGATGGAGTTCTTTAGTAAAGTGACGCGGAAATCCTCAGGGATATCTTTGTTAGCAGCTGGTTTGTAGTGCTGATAAAAAATGGAAACTCCCAGCTCAACGTTATGTAAGTTTGTTCAGTTGAAATCTATACCTGAGTGCCAACGGTAAGCTTCCTTCCAGTAGTTTTGTTATACTGCATCCGTTCCGTGGTCCACAGACCTACTCCCATGACAAAACCACCTTCCACTTGACCTATGTCGACCAGAGGATTAAGACTGTGCCCGGCATCCTCAATAACGTCCACGCGGCGGATCTATGTATCATCACTGGTCAGTTGGTATTTCCCGTGGTTAAATTCGAATGTTCGTTGGCGTTACCAGTTTTTCTCCAGTCAGTACATCGAGCTCCACTTCGGCCACAGTTGCACCGTAGACGTTGTACCCGGTGATACTGTCGTTCTCGGGGTTAACACTAAAAGAAGGTTTTCGTGTAACTATGACGATATTGAGTTTTACATGAAATTGAGAGTTGTACTAGTGACGAGTAGTCAAGTCAATGTTGGCCTTATGGCAAGCCTCGACCAGCGTTTTCCAATCCGGGTTTACCAACTGATCTTTGATGGGTCTCATTCTCTCGGCCAGTTCCTTGGCAGCTGCGGAGGCTCCCTTAAACCCAAGTTCAATTGGTTAATTTAAGACACTATTGAATCTACTCTTCAATCGCACGTAGGATAGATCCTATATTAAAATCCGATCGATTATGAGAAACGCATGGTTCTTCAAAGATAAATTAGTTCGTTCGATTGCTTCTCATTACCAGTAAGTTAATCAGATTTTCATCAAACGATTGGTGTATATCATTTGTGGTGAAGGTAAAAGGTTCTTACATAGGAGTTCATTTCGCTGGTGAAGCTCCCTCCGGTAAGGTACGTGTTGGGATTGGTCAACGTGTTGGTCGCCTTGACCGATATCAAGTCGATAGGGATGTCCAGCTCGCGGGCGACCACTTGCGCCACCTGCAACAAGATTTAAAACTTGATGTATCAAATAAAGCATACTAAGGTGAGGTGAAATATTTATTATGGAATCAGATTAATGTACTTGTAATGTAATAATACACTGAGTTAATTATATAAGAGTTAAATCATCATATCAAGTTTTGTTAACATACGCTACAGGTGATGATAACGTTTTTTATTTTCACATTCGATTGAGTACATACCAGTACTAATATCTACATTACTAATATCAACCGTTTGACTATAGTTACCTTAGTGTTGATGCCTTGACCGGACTCTACTCCTCCATGTGTCACAACGACACTACCATCGGTGTGGTAGATAGCCACAAGGACATTGAACCAAATTCCCTTAAATCCCGTTGGCGAATCAAACAGCATGGGAAGTATACTGATGCCCCGTTTCTTCCAGCGATTCTGGCTGTTGAACTGGGCCACTTGCTGTCTCCTCGCTTGAAAGTCAGACGACTGAACCAGCTGATCCAGAATGGCCTGCATGGACGATGCAATTGTCTTGGCTCGGGGACTCGGAAAGCGTCTTTCATCGTTCAGGTTCTTCAGTCTCAACTCTAAAGGATCCTGACCGAGTTCCTTAGCGACGTGTTCCATGATGTTCTCCATGATGGCTACCGACTCGGCAGGACCCGGTCCGCGACAGTACGTATTGATGGGAGTATCCGTCTTAACCATGTAAGACTTGATGGTCCATGAGGTTGCCTTGTAGCAGTTACGAGCCAAGAAACCAGTGTAACCAACGCTGCATTCGTTGAAAAAGCCTCCGGCATTGCCGTAGATGTGCATCTCGACGTTCTGGAGAATTCCAGTGTCGTCAACGGTAGCCTACATCGGAAAGGAGCTCTCTTTCTTCAGTTGCACACAATGTGTTATGGTATAACCCAAATAGCAGGTTGACATTCCCTGGTACTTTTTAAACGCTGACTGGTTAGTCTATCTAACAACAACGTCAACAACTTGAACCTACCGCACAACGGCCGTGCGGTCCGTTCAATCCGTTCAAAAATATCAAGTTAACCTAAAGTTACATGATAATTACATGACAACTACTTGATCCTTACCAGGATAAATCACCCGTGCATCACTTCACGGTTGATTTCTATCCTACTAGTTACATAATGAACTGGACAAATGGCTGTCGATGATGTTACCTTGTATCTGACGTAGTGAGGTACTCTACCTCCAGCGAACTCCATATTGGTGTGGAAATCCAGCTTCATTCGTACCGGTTGGTTCAGGTGCCAGGCTGCTTTGGCACATGCAATAGCTACTCGCATCGCCGGGCCGTATTTGCCACCAAAGGCTCCTCCCAAACGGCGGATTTGCATCTCAATCCTTTAAGCAGAACCATAGTTACACATACGATAATAAATATTCCACACTATCACAGATACCAAAAACAGACTTATGTTTACATCAACTAGAAAGAGCAGCTAAAACAAACATAAGAAATCAGATGATGGTTCCGAAGGGACGATTTGATCTTACTGATTAGCGTTCATCCCAGTAGCTTTGGCAATAGACTTTTGCGTGTAATCCATATCGTAGGTGCCACAGAAAACTTGCATTCCATCCTCGGTAGGCACGCACCGAGTAAACTGAGTCTCCAGGTAAAAGTTGAACTGAGTTCCAGTTTCAAACTCTCCTTCAATGGTTCTGGCAAAAGCTTTTAGAACCTTCCCTTGCTCGAAAGGATTGCAGGTTCTTCCGTCTCCGGGCTGCTCGTTAGTGAACGTAAGAGCATTCAAAGGTTTAATGCGATCCGGGATATTCAAAGCATCCTTAATGGTCAGTACTGGAGTCTGCAAGTCGGTGTATTTGACTGAAACCATTCTAGCGGCGCTCATGGCCAAACCGTAAGATCGAGCGACAATCAAACCTAAGGGCTGACCGGAATACCGGACTTTGCTCGAGCAAAATACCTTTGAATTTTTAGTAATAAATTAATTGGTTAAGCAATAGTGAAATTAAAAAGTCTAGTTAATACTTCTTCGTCTTCCTGCAAGTCGCCTTTGGAACCAGCAGACATGACAATGTTCGGTCCTGGAACATTTGTCGCGTCGTAGAAAGCGACGACACCTTCGATAGCCTATTAACGAATAAAAGAATGAACATTAAGTGTTAAATTAATTGTTTTAATAAAAATAATACTAATAAGAAGGCAACCGAATAGACAGACTAACAGTCCCGAGCTTTATATCCGTACTTTACGCTTAACGAACAACCAAGGAATATGGTAAGAAGAACGACTGAACAAACCAAAACTAAAACAGCTTGAACAAACACTGAATGCGAAGCACAATTACCAATTGAATGAACGAATAAACAAAAAACAAAAACTACCTAATTCTGAGCCGAAGCAGAGTACTCAAATAACCGGATAACCAACCATCTTAAACCCAGAACAAAACAATCAGGCAAAAGTAACAAACAAAACCAGGAGAACTAATCCTAAAAGCTAATTAATATCAGCAGACCACAAATAACGAACAAACATTTAAGATAGGTAAGAATAACAAACAGTATTACCCAGTAATCAAACTAAATAAAACACAAATTAAAGATTTCAATGAAAGAAGTAAACATTCTCCGCTGTGTAAAACCAGTAATCTTGAGCAAAAGGCACGAGAGCTTTCCAGTAGAAATTTTATAAATTAGGAGTCTTGCAGAATTAAATACGATACTTACCAGAGCCTGTGAGGGATCGATAGACTCAATCGCGCAATTCGCCACCGTGCTCAGGACAAACGCAGCGTAGAGTTCATTGGTCTGCGGGCTGATATCGTCAAAGAATTCGGCTTCTCCTGTTCACTCAAACAGATATATAATAAAACTTAAGGGTATTAACTTTAGAAAAGGATTATCACCTGAAGTCTGCGCTCTGGCTTCCACTTTGGGAATGGGCTTGTAGAGAGCACCAGGGCTGGAGTCGGGATCAAAAGTTTGTTGTCCAGTCGAGAGTCCTCTTTTTAAACTGGTAGCTCCACTCTGGTAAACTGAATCGGCTGTCGTTCCAACTACTTCCAGCGCAAACTTGCAAAAGTAAACCAAATGGCTATGATAAACCTTAGAAAGTAGCTAATCTGCATTACCTTGTAGAACAATCCCAATGCAACATCTCTTCTATAGTCCGGATCGGGATTGGGTTCGTCTTCGACCGGTACGATTTCTTCGGAAAGAACCTGGAGAACTCCCTGGAGAACGTTCTCATCGCCGAGGTATTTTCCAGTCAGGTAAGCTTCAGTAACGTCCGCATGGATCTGTTCATTTAGATCCAGGGTGAACACAGAAATAAGAGAGGAAATGATAAAAGTTAGGAAGAAAGAGATGTGGAGAAAGAGTGGGAAATACGTACGAAAGAGGGATTGATCCCTCCATAAACAATCGAAGGTTTCTGAAGAACTAGAAAGTTCTCCTGGCGGTCGACTCTGGCTTTGAAACCGGCATTGATGTAAGCCAGGGCGTTGTTTGCTCTAGGCATGATCTTGAAGGTACGGATCACGTGATCGTTGGATATGGGAGGCAGATACACAGCAACGATCACTTTCCTGTTCATGTCGCCTTGGAGGAAATCTGCGATGCTCACAATACTCTGCTTGCCAGTCGCATCCTCTGCAAAGATATATTATGTATAAGATAACTGAATCCTTAGTGAGGATCGTTTTAATAGACATTGCTTGTTAGAATTACTGAGACCTTACGCAGCATCAAGGTAGCGCCCACCGTCTCAAAAAGGACCACAAGGTCGGATGGGAATTCCGGATGGGCATGTTTCAACATGAAGTTACCGGCAACTGTGGCCATCTGCAGTGAAAAGGTCAACATTTCACAATCAGGCAATTAGGAGTAAGAACCTGAACGTACGTTACGGATGGAGGTTCCCGCCACTTTCCCTAGGTGCTCCACGAGAATAGGCGCGTACCAATAGTCCGGGTTACTTTGACCCACCTCCTCCAGGATCTCCATTAGCTTTGTAATGCTCACTGATCCTCCCACGGTCACAGGAGTAGTCTTGGAAACTTGCTGAAGCTCAGCAACTTGAGAAACGTCAATGGACACTTGGAAGGGTCCGTCGTTCTTGTACAATCCTAGCAGCCCAGGGAAGTATAACAACTGCCTATAACCTAGTAATGGTACTAACGTGACATGGATTACCTGCACCAGTGTTACCAGCGATCATTCTGTAAGTGGTCCCCTCGCTGAGACCATTCAGGACGGCCAACAAGCTGATCAAGTTTTGCGGACGTTCCCAGGTTCCGTCAGTCAGAATGACTTTTCCGGTAAGGGATCCCTTTGGTGGACATGAACCGGTACAGGCGTCTTTTTTGCAAGGACCGTTACCTTTTTTGCAGAGGCGGAGTTTGCTTATTTCCTGCATTGCAAATCAAGCAATGAATCGGGTGAATTGCTGTTATATGAACTGTAAACTGGATTAGGATTACTTCAATATCAAGGGGAACGGGATCGTTGGTGAAGGTTTTGAAGGCATCCATGATGGGACGGTATCCAGTGCAGCGACAGAGGTTACCGTCGATGGCGTTTTCCACTTGGGCTGGAGTAATGGATGTTGTGGGATTTTTCGCCAGCAGGCTAAAATATTATCAGAGATAATCTACTTCCGCAAGTAAAGACGTTAATGACAATAATAATCGATGCACACACGTTGAGTAATAAATGGCACCCTGTTTAGACCTTTATGCCAGGTACCTACTATACAACAGGCCAATAAGTAAGCTCCCAAGAAGCTTACATATTACCACCATTACGATTAACATGTAGGACTAGGACAATATTGCTAGTCTGAGCAAATATACGGTATTTTGCAATTCGTATTCAATAGAGCAACATATAGGACCAGAAGATAACATACGCAAAGAAATTAATAAAGTAGAGGCGGTTCAACTAACTCTGTTATGTTAGATTTGACCGTTAGGTAGCAGTACAAGGCTTACGCGCAAAACCATCACCGTGGGGTCAAAAAGAATAGCTTCCTTGGGAACTGTTATCTTCCTGCAACGAATCAGTACGATGGCGTTATCTTTATTCAGTTCTCTATGTATAATCCCAGTCCACTGGACAGCGTAATGAGGATGAAGTGTTAATTTCTTGGTATACCTGAACATGGACATGACCATTCCAGGGCTGCAGTATCCGCACTGCGTTCCATTCAAATCAGCCAGGCGGCTCTGCACAGGGTGGTACCCTTGCTTCTTGTCGCCCAGACCTTCAACCGTCGTTACCTCACTACCGTGGCATTGTAGCAAGGGTACCAGGCACTGACAATTTAGATGTAAGGGTTAACCCAACTTCCCAACTCGGATATTTATCTATCTATCTATCTATCTATCTCTCTCTCTATCTGTTTAACTCTCCATCTCTCTATCTTTCTATCTCTCTATCTCTATCTATCTATCTATCTATCTATTTATCTATCTATCTATTTATCTATCTATCTATCTATCTATCTATCTATCTATCTATCTATCTATCTATCTATCTATCTATCTATCTATCTATCTATCTATCTATCTATCTATCTATCTATCTAGCTATCTATCTATCTATCTATCTATCCATATATTATATCTATCCTTTCTTTCTATCTAAGAAAACGCGTGGGGAAACTAAAGGGAGATGCTAAGGGCAGGGAACAAGACGGCGCCTGGTAAATCCATTAGAAAAGGAGATGTTCCTTAGGCATCAGTTTTTTATGCAAGGGACTTAAAAGTGGATGTTTTACCGAATTAACAGCCGAAACTTTCTTTTTCCCAGTCACCGGATCGGTTGAAGATAAGGTTACGACGCAGGCACCGCATCCTCCTTCCCAGCACATCGTCTTAGTCCCAGTTAGTCCCAGCTCGTCACGGAGGAACCCCGCCAAACGAGTGCCAGTCGTCACATTCTTGTCCACTATCACAGATGTATAACATTAAGTAACAAGTTGTTATTGTCACTAATATTCGTGTTCCTATAAGAAAGGGCTTATGCATCTATGAGTCTGCCATCTTGGCGGGCTGGTTATCAGGTGATCTTAGGGGACATTTCCGTCGTACTTACTGTCACTATGCTGAAATTAAGACGAACAATTACGTTCTTATGGTTTAAGTACAGCTTTATATGCGAAAGTCGATCATTCTATGCATAGAGCCTTATGGAAGGTCACGTGACAGACGTCATAATGCATAAGTCCTATAGCCGACAATTCCCTACCTGTATACGTCTTGCCATTGACAGTCAATTGCAGAGAGTTCACGGCCTTGGGTTGTTCAGTAGGTTTCTGGTCCTCCAGAACGGATGCAGAGCTCTCTGCTTGTCCCATTCTCGCCAGGAAAGTCCAGAGCAGGTACTGAGCAAACCTTATTTGGGTTTAGCTGTTTACATGTTAAAGTATAATCTCTCTCTTATAAGATAAGTGCATCAAGATAACTAATCGCACCGCATATGCAATAAAACTTGTTATGCTGGTAAACAATCGAACCTGGCAACAACAACGAGGCTTAAACGGTGAATTTAGGAACAAGTACCGTTGTTGATTTGTGTTTTTAAAATAAAGACTGACACGAATCAGTTGCTATGTTGTAAAGTATATAGTAATTAATCGTTCTTTACTAGATATAACTTGCAAGATAGAACCGTTTTTTAGAGGTAGTGATAACCAATCAAAGATAACAACACTGATAGAACCCGCTTTTGGTACTATCATTTTGTTTATTCGACAGTGAAAGCCAAGGGGCAGTTTATCGATTTGCGCTTTTACACTAAAATTAGACAGCAGATAAATTTGATATCAGTTTTATAATCCGCTTATCAAATACAGTAATGACATCTTGCGCCCCCAATTCCCATTTATGTTTAAACCATACGTTCAAAGGTAAAACGCATTAATAACTTGTGTTATAAGCGCTCAATTCACATATTACGTGCAGCCCGTCCTCAATCGAATGACGTCTATTTGCCGTCTTCCTTTGACGGTGAATAACCGTCATCTGAGAGGCACCGTTTCACGGTCCCGTTACGCTTAAGACGTTTATTTTCCGTCATATCGCAGTATCAACTCAAGGTCTTCCATTAGTTACGAAATCAAAAAGAAATAGGTAGATTTCAATAGAGTTTAAGATCTGCCTAATGCAGACGACACTAAATAGAGAGTCATCAACAGCTAAGTTCTGTATCGCCTATGAAATGACGCGGTTGCATGACGGGAAATAAACGTCTTAAGCGTAACGGGACAGTGAACCGGGGCCTCTCAGATGACGGTTATTCACCGTCAAAGGAAGACGGCAAATAGACGTCATTTGGATCGAGGACGCATTGATTACGTGTTTCATAGAGTGCAGAACAGCTGGGCGATAATCTACCAGTATGACTTAAATTATACTGTGATATGTTACTGTAAAGGTTAATGTATTGACTAAAATAGATTTTATAAAATCACGTGTATAGAGTATGTGTCTTTGTTCAATTGTAATTGTAAGCTTCGTAAATCGAACTTTGTTAAAATTAACCTTAACCCCATATACCTGACCCTGACTTCCAGCTATTTCAGGTAAGTGCCATAAAGGGGCTTCCGCGCGGCTCGGATATCTACGAACGGAAAACGTTCTACAGGTGTGAATGGCTTAGATTTGGCTTCCAATCTGCCAAAGGCAGCAGCTATTCCGGTCAACTTTGGCACCGAATGACTTGTTTGGAATGTAGACGTGCCCTCTGTTCAAGTGACAACGTTTCTCCGACCTTTGCTATACATTCTGTTTGAAAAGACACCTATACTTAGCGCTTGGAGACTTGAGTATTCATTCGTTTGCGTGCCGTTCGCAGTGCTAGAACTTTGATACGGAACTGGTAATCTTGTCCATTTGATCAAAAACCGATTAGTATAGTCTAGAGCTAAAAAAAGAACCGATTTAAATGAAACTTTACGGGTATATTAAGTATTATAAGCTTTACACTTGATATTTTTTGGGATGCTATAGCTTTGAAACTGTGGGGACAATAAGCAACCAACTGTTCGCCGGGAAGAACCCTTTTAAATTTGCTTCAGACAGTAGTAGAAGTACTAAATAGAATATCCACGAAGGTTTCTACGGGTGATCCAGTACATAGGAATGCTAATGCACTATCTTCGTGCGCAGACTTTCACCTATAGTGCGCCCATTACAGAGGTGAACAATAGCAGACATAGAGGCCGTAATATCCTCTACGCAGAAGATGGCACTGAAGGATTCGGACGAGGCCGCTGTCCAATTGGTTGTCAATGGCCACATGCATAACGGTGAGCCTGTTTAATTTTCAGTATGAAACCTGTTGCAACCAATTAAACACCTTGTGGTTTGTTAGTACCGGCGGGACGGAGTGTTGACACATCACTTGCTGCATTCCTCCGGGAAGATCTCTGCTTGACGGGAACGAAGACAATGTGCTGGGAAGGAGGCTGCGGGGCTTGTACCGTGATGCTGTCGAAGAGGGATCCAGTAACTGGTCGGAAAGATGTCACTGCAGTCAATTCAGTAAGATTCTTCAGCATATATGCGGTTTTTCGCGCTATATTCATAGCAGTAGAACCTTCTAACGCTAAGCTCCACCGCAAATTTTGACATTAATTTTCAGCAAAAGTATTTGCTCAAACTGTCTGAAAATTTACAAGTGTATTGTAATACGTAAGGTGGTTTTCCAAGTAAATTTTAACTGTTATAGAGATGTAACTTTAAAAGATACAAGTAAAAAGCCTTGAAGCCATAATCTTATGCAGTGTCCTCTTTTTATGTGGTGGACTGTACGTTCAATGAACGACCGTCTCGCCAACATTGACTGTTTCCCTGTCCGTAGTGTCTGGTACCGCTGCTGCAGTGTCACGGCTGCGAAGTTACCACCGCTGAAGGCCTTGGTAGCAAGAAGCAAGGCTATCATCCGATTCAGACACGACTGGCTGAACATAACGGTACCCAGTGTGGGTATTGTACTCCCGGCATGGTTATGTCGATGTTCAGGTACCTTCTCTTGCTATATTGTTGTTGATGAAACGTTTTACGTGCTGCATGTTAGCAATCTCCAAGTTATGTAACATCAATACATTGCTGACTATGGATTAATGATCTGTACTACGATGAAAGATAACAATGCTTTTAATAATAATTGCAGTTTGCTAAAGAAGACTGAGAACAAGGCTGTAACACCCAAACAAGTCGAGAATGCGATTGATGGGAACCTATGCCGCTGTACTGGTTATCGACCCATCATCGACGCGTTCAGGACTTTTGCTGACAACCCCGTTTCTATTGATATTGAGGTTGTTCGAACTATAACAACTTGTATTGCAACACATTACAAACTAAATGTTGGACCTTACCACGTTGCTATTAGGACATGGGAAGAGCAAATATCGGCAAGCAGCATGGTACCTCCAAGAAACTCGCCTGCGGTAGCTGCCCTTTGAAACAAGCCGAGAAAGTCGAGAGGTTTGTCCTTTCTGATGGACTCTGGGAACGACCGACCAATTTGAGCGACCTTTTCGGTTTACTTAATAATCTGAATGACGAAACGACCTTCAGACTCGTTGCGGGAAATACTGTCAGTGGTAAATCTCATTAAACCTGCTGGTATAAATGCAAATTAATTAACTTAATGTAAAATGTAATAGGGTTATTTAGAAGTGATGCTGCTCCTCCGAAAATATCCATCGACATCTCGCAAGTACCAGAGCTGCAGCTGGTATCTCTGAGCACTCCTTTGACCGTTGGTGGCTCGGTGACCATCACCAAGTTGAAGGAAATCATGGAAACCATAGAGGAGACTAATTCTGATTACTGGTACGGACCAATCATTGCAGAGCATCTCGAGAAAATAGCTGGGACCTCAATCCGCAATGTAAGATAACTCCACAAACGGACCAATCCGGAGTTTAAGTGATTCACTGAAATCAGTAAAAGTAATCGTTGTTATTTATTATTAAAGATGTCGACAATCGCTGGGAATTTGATGCTAAAACACGCGCACCCGACAGTGACGTCAGACTTGGTGGTTATCTTCGAGACCATCGGGGTTACCCTGCTGCTACGTAACTAATGTCTAGAATGCATTGATATATTAATAGTCAACGATATTAATATTACATATACATAAAGGTTGTATTTTAATATTCCAGAAAATGCGACAGGAACATCTGCAATGAGCGTAGCTGACTTCTTACACACTAACGTCCACAAGGAAGTCATCGTTTGTCTACAGTTTCCACCTTTATCCAGCGATCACGTTATCCGCACGTTCAAAATAATGCCAAGGGCTATTAACGCTCATGCTTACATCAACGCCGGGTTTCGAGCAAAAGCTGACAAGAGGAATAATTACATGATCATGGAAAAGCCCAGCATCGTTTATGGAGGGATTCATCCGCATTTCGTAAGTCAGTAGACTACCGTTTAGCAGCAACCTGCGAATTGCTTACCAAATTTGGAACCTACTGACTGTTGACAACTGGTTGTTGTCTGGAAAAACGTAAATAACAGGTATTCTTATTACACATAGCTCCATGCTGAAAACACAGAAGCTTTCCTGGAAGGGAAATGTCTCGGTGACGAAGATGTCCTTCAGGCAGCACTGCGGGTTCTGTCGTCCGAGATCAATCCGGCTGAAGATGTACCCAATCCTGAGCCTCTGTATCGCAGGAACGTTGCACTTGGGCTATTTTATAAGGTAAAATATTATTTAACCAGGAGTTGAAATTAAATCTTCTATTATTGAACTCGTGCTTCAACCATAGTTTGCGTTGGGAGTCATCGGGCATTGTGTGAATGGAAAGTACTCCAGCGGTGCAGTGTCCCTGAAGAGAGACGTTTCGACCGGAATGGTTACTTTCGAGTTAGATTCCAATCAAGGACCATTGTATAAGCCTATCCCCAAGGTTGAAGCACTTGCTCAGACGTCTGGTAAACTTCAATTTATGTTGATTTAAGCAAGAACAGTTGATTCCAAATGGCCGTCAGCAAGCTTGACAACAGTTGCTTAGTTTCACATATGTTCTGACGTCTTTGATATTAGTGGCGACTATTACTAACTTGACGTAATGTAGATTTTTATAAACAGGGGAGGCCGAGTTCTTCGACGATATTAGCCCGCAGCTGAATGAACTGCACGCTGCGTACGTACTCAGTACGGTGAGCAATTGCACGGTCGAATCTATCGATGCTACCCAGGCTTTGGTATAAGATTAACTCGTACGCAAAACCTTGTACATTACCGTTTATGGTTATTTTCCCTCGTAAAAAACGCACAGGCTCTCGAAGGCGTCGTCGCTTTCTATGACGCGACCAACGTCCCCAGCACGAACGTATGCTTAGACGAAACTTCCAAAGGCGACGTCCATGAAGCAGAAGAAGTAAACTATAATGAACCCTTCATCTATACTCTTTTATAATTACAGTTTGAAATGAGTGTGTTGAAAAGATATTAAAATATATTTTATTTAGGTTTTCTGCTCAGGCAAAGTACTGTACTGCGGTCAACCGGTAGGCCTAGTCGTCGCTCGCACGCACGATTTAGCTCTGAAAGCAGCTAACTTAGTATCTGTAAAATACACGGACTTTCACCCGCCGGTACTGACCATCAGGGATGCGTTAAAGTTTCCGGAGCGCGTGCACAGTGCCGGTAGTCCCATCACTTTCCACCGGACCAAAGTAGGCGACGGTAAAATGTACAAACCGTTCAAACTGGGCGGATCTCCGATTGTCCCTCATAAAGCCATCGAAGGCGAGTTTGAAATGGGAACTCAATTCAACTTCTACTTGGAGACTCACATCACGCGCTGCGTACCGGTTGAAGACGGCATGCAAGTCTACTGTGGTACTTACGACCTGGATTCAGCTCAGAGGGTTGTAGCCAAAGCTCTCGGTCTACCTGCGAACCGGTAACACTAATTTTCCATCAATTAATCTACGATTTCTTACTGTTAATCTGTGATTGTAATTTTATTTTTGTTAATCTAAAAGGATCGACATGCAAGCCCGTCGATTAGGAGGCGCTTTCGGAGGTAAATACGCGCCAGCGATGCGCGTGGCCGTGGCTTGCGCCCTTGCAGCGGCCGACCTGAAACAGCCGGTGCGCATGAAACTCGACTTCCGCACCAATATGGAGTTCGCAGGAGGGAGAGCTCCACATTACTGCAAATACAAGGTTACTTTTTACATGATAAATGCACACATCAATTTAATGTAACTCATTATTTATAGTATTTACAATATAAACTATCCTTGTCGGTTTGCTGGATTTCAGGTGGCCGTGGATAATGACGGTAGACTCCAGTCGGTCGATATCGACCTCTACCAAGACGCTGGTGGTAACCTGAACGAAACTTACGCCGATTTCACGGCCTTTTGCATTCGCCACTGTTACACGTCAACCTCGTGGAAGATCACACCTTACGTGGTGCGAACCGACGGTACCAAGTACACGTACTGTCGCGGTCCGGGTCCCGTCGAGGCGGTAGCCATCATGGAGAACATCATGGAACACGTTTCCAGCGAGTTGAACTTTGACCCGTTGACGCTGCGATTGAACAATTTGGACGGCGAAATGGACCCGCGAGGAAAGAGTATCGCCTCCAGCCTGGAACCGGTTCTCCAGCAGCTGGTCGAATCGTCCGAGTACCGAGATCGCAGGCGAGAAGTGGCCCGGTTCAACGCGGACAATCGATGGAAGAAACGCGGGATCAGCATTGTTCCTATGGTGTTTACCGTCCGGACTGATTTTGAAGGCATCTGGTACAATTGCCTCGTGGCTATTTACAGCACTGATGGAAGCGTCGTCGTCACACATGGTGGAATTGAATCCGGACAAGGGATCAATACAAAGGTATCTGTAATTTTGTTATACGTATTATAATATCTTCAACAAATATTTGATAATTTTTATTACAATTATAACTGAGTGCATAATATTAATTTATATATATATATATTGTATAATTAAGCCAGTTTTCAATAATAAGTAGATTATGTTAACATTATCTTATTATATCTGAATTAACTAACTAATGTTGTTTTGTTTCAAAGGTGGCGCAAGTTGTAGCCAGAGAGTTGGGCATCCCCGTTGACATGGTCTCCATCAAAGCGACTAACACGCTGACCAATGCCAATGCCTATCTCACCGGAGGCAGCTTCACTAGTGAACTCAACTGCTACGTAATTTAACAAGCAAATAGTAATAAGAGCAAATCAAGAAATAATATAGCCAATTCAGTAATATTAATAATAATAATGCGATAATAATAAGTCGCTATTATAGTGCAGATTACATCGTTTGTAAACTTGATAGGCGGCTGCTGCAGCTTGCAAGAAACTCGTCGCCAGAATGAAACCCGTTCGCGATCTGCTGGGTAGTCCGGACTGGACAAGACTGGTCCAGGAATGTCACCAGAGAAACATCGATCTCACCGCGCGTCATTAGTAAACGCATTATTCTATTTCCTCTATCATATCCTATTCATTTTTTAATATTAGTTGTAAATTAATGTTGTACGCAAGTAATAAATAATAGAGTTAAATTTAATAGCAATAAATTTAAATTGCAGCTTGAATCCGGTCAAAGATAGCATATCCGGATACAACGTCTACGGCGCCACTGTGACTGAAGTCGAGCTGGATGTTCTTACTGGAGAAGAAATAGTAAACGTTGAATTATGACATTAAAATTCCATTTCTATATGTATTTACAAAAATTGATTCTTTTTAATTGATTTGTACGTTAATTTATTTTAATTTCAATGTTGAAGATTCGCCGTATTGACCTGATCGAGGACGCTGGCCACAGTTTGAATCCGCTAATTGACCTCGGACAGGTCGAAGGCGGCTTCATGATGGGAGTGGGACTGTGGACCACTGAAAGAGCCCAGTTCGACAAGAATACCGGAAGGAAATTGACTGTCGGATCGACGGTAATTTCTATTTAGCTCTTTGATTTGTCTAAGGTAGATTAACTCAGAGCCGGTATAATTTTAAAGCTTAGTTTTATAAGTAACAAAGTGAAAAATAGATACTAGATGGATAGTCAGATAGATGGATTGATAGATTGATAGATAGATAGATAGATAGATAGATAGATAGATAGATAGATAGATAGATAGAGAGAGAAAGATAGAGAGATAGAGAGATAGAGAGATAGGTAGGTAGATAGGTAGACAGGCAGGCAGACTGACACAGGTAGATAGATACCGTGATAGATAAGAGATTGACAGCTAGATTCATGGATGGATAGTTATAGATAGAAAAATATGATAGATAATAGATGGATAGATTGACAGACAGGCAGACAGATATATAGATCAATAGATAGCTTGATAGATGGGTAGATAGATTCATACACAGATAAAGGTATGCTGCAAAGAGGCAGACAGGCAGCTAGACAGACAGTTTAGGGTGAGTAATTTGAGTGTTGCCATAACTTTTAAAAGTTATATTCGCAAGTCGTTGGAATGCCAAATCATCTTAAAAAACTAATTTTTACAGCATTACAAGCCACCGAGTAGCAAGGATATCCCCGAGGATTTCAGGATCACTCTTTTAAGGAATTCAGTCAACTCTAAAGGAGTCTTGGGATGCAAAGGTATAACCCATGTAGTTAACCACTTACTGTTGAAGTTTAATCTAAAATAAATTACACATTACAAATGGTCTTCGGTACTGAAATTAGCTACCGGAGAACCACCGCTATGCATGAGCGTCTCCGTCCTGTTCGCCTTGAGAAATGCTGTGGAAGCGGCCCGAGCTGATGCGGGATGCCCCGGCTGGTTTACTCTAAGTACTTGAATCTCCATTACCTTAATTATACCTACTTTAAATATATTTATATTACATTATATTCATTATGTAACGTTTAGCATATAAATATATTAATTTGTCAATATACTAAAAATTAGAATATTCGAAAAGAATATTTTTTTTACAAACTTTCTATTCTTGTAAGATGGCCCGGCAACTGTTGACGCCTTGCAGGAAGCGACCTTGACGCACCCAAAACAGTTCGTCTACAAGTCGCCAGAACGCAGAGTGAATAAGGACTCGGGTGACATTCCCCGCACTGTACCCGCTGACACGGAAGACCTCTTCTCCATGACCGAACGCTTTTCTTAAAAAATTCTGCGAACGTATTTTCATTATTTTCGGTAATTTTTATGAAGTATTTAATTATTTTTACGTGTAGCTTTTTAATCGATAGCATAACAGTAGAATGAGGCATTTATTTGGTAACCACGAAATTAATAAACATATTACATATCGCAGACACTGCAATTGAACGAGCATTCATATTAACGTTAAGTTTGTTTCGAAACGCGAAATTCGCTGGTAAGTAAATTGGCAGTAAGATGAGTTGCTAATCAAGTTAACTAGGTCTGGTCAAAGTGAATGGTTACAAAACGGAATCTGAACGATTCCGCCGCCCGCATCAATTGGGGGTTGATCTTCTAGTCTTAAGAAGGCAAGGCTGCACGGAAGAAACTACCCGCAGTCAGCACGGAAAGCCGACTGACCGTTATGAATCGTGGGAGCTTCACATTACAGTAAGGGTACTCCGTTTTCTTGACGAAGAAAACTGTACGCTCAGTGCGCACTTGTCGTTCCGCAGCAAGCGTGATTTCCCACCGTGTCCAATAAAAGCTGAAAGCCTGTGGGTGCAGAGCAGCCATCGAGTATTTTGGCTTATCTTTGTAACCCAGTATTTACTTCTGCAAAACCCTTCTTCTTTTTCTGGACTTGCTAACCCACGCTGATACTGAACCGAATCTTGGCGGACGAGCCCAATAATCGACAAGCTGAAGAGCAGCGTGAAAAACAAGCTCGAGAGGAGAAGTAACGTGCGCTGTTCAGTGTCGACTGGTCGCAATGATCACACCCGTTACAATCATGTTTGGTACTTTTTCTCTCCTCGTATTTCTACCAACTCTCTCGTGTAAACCACAGCCGAGTTACCTCAGCGGCAAGCATTTCCGCGTCGCTTATTTTGAGGTGATAGACGAGTAATTACTATTACCAACGAGTAGTACTGAATAGTCAAAGAACACGTTTTTCTTTGTAGGCGCCTTTCGAGACGTTTACGGAGGCGAACGAACAGAATGAGACAGTTCTACGCGGCTTCTTCATAGATATGCTGAAATGGATGTCCGTTCGCCATAACTTTGCTTAAGCTTTCGTGCTACATAGTACAGTAGTGCTCAATGTGCTATTTACAGTACAATCTAGGGCAAAGAACAGAAGAAGTTGACTGACTGCTGCTCTTACAGTTTCAAGAGAACTCTTGCCGAGGAAGACATTCCCATAACAAACGGCGGTTGGGTTTTGCCACTGAGTAGCCCTCTCGAGATGAGGAATGCCTTGGATGTTCTGTAAGTATCTTTCTATACGAAAATCTAGTACAGAGCTGAAAACGAATATCATTATAGTCGTCTGGAGATCATAAGCTAGGGCCTGGAATATCACTGGAGAGTGGCTCATATGCAACATATAGAACGAAGTTTGAGGAAGCTGTCGCTTACGGATGTCGCTAGCGCCTTCGTCGTTCTCGGAGCAAGAATCGTCATCAGTTTGACTACGTTTATGTTTGAAGTTCTGAAAGGCCGTTGGCTACCCAAGGACAGCAAGAAGACACGTAAGCCATACTCAACCGGCCGAAACAACCCTTAGAACTAACTGACGCTCAAACAAATCACGTCGAAAAGAGTCCGTCAGCTAGAATCGCAAAGTAGTTAGTATATGCGGTTACTTAGTAATGGAAACTTGCTTGTCTTGGATTCCGCAATGAATATTATTTAGAATAGCAAATAGGACACGTGGGACCTTCACCATACAAGGCGAGCATGCATTCCCCAAAGTAATGAAAATTTTCACTCAAAGTGAAATGTATGGTCACTGTAATACAAGCAATGAACACGGGAGATGTTTTGTCCAATTCCTACACGACAATGTGTCTTGTAAATACAGGCTGTTTAGACAGAAGATTCAGAGCGCAACAGAAAGTCGCCAGAAATGTCAGCCTGAACGATTAGTGCTTCCAGGTATAAAGAACTAAACGTTAAGGGCGACATCCTTTCCAGTAAAGCCTATTAAGGAAAGGTGTCAAGACTTGAGACGAGTAGTTTTTACTGTCAGATACAAAACACAGATACTTGCTGGTGCGAATGCCTCTTGCGCGGTTTAGTTTTCCCCAATGCTGAAGTTCTTTTCAGTTCAGAGTATAGGATGCCTGGGTGGCAAAGTTTGGACCTTTTTCCTTGAATGCAGTCTTCGTTGCGTTCTAGTCCACTGCCCGGGTATAGTAATCGCCGTTTCATGTAAATAAAGTGTTACTATTTTGAGTCGTTTATATGTAGCTACTCTCACGGATTGACGTGGGTTGCGAGCCGCAGCTCCTAAGTGTAAAAATTATGTTTGCACTTTTAGTTTTGATTTGCTATAGAAGCAAGAGCCATTGAGTTTTGTGCTGTTTAATATACAGTACCAGTTGTTGGGTGTCAGCCGGCGCTCTTCCAAAGAGTGCATTATTCTAGTTTGTATGTCGAGTTCATATATTTACAATTGGCAACATTTGATTTGTTAAAGTACTAGTTACTATTCATACCGATTGGCTCCCGCAGCAATTTGTAGTCACTTTATTCTTCTGTGTCGTGTTTTTCACCGCCGTTTCTTTCGATCTTCCTAATGTAGCTTATAAATTTAGTGAGAGTACACAGTGTCTTCATGCTGGGAATGAGACTACTAACAAATCTGCGACTTGTGTAGTATAGTATACAGGAGACTGTGTTTAAGGGATTTCGATTGGAACGTATATTCCGTATCTGTTACACATTAGATAAAAGAAGCACTGCGTTTGATTATCGTTGCCATTGGCAAAGATATTTCAGTTTGAGTGTTTATTCCTTGTACTGTATTGGCGGTACAGTGACTTTGAACCGTTGCAGCTTAGATGAAGGTGGCGAATCCGTTTCGCTGTGAAGGTTTACAATATCCATTTGGTGGATGCGGTGACGCAAAAGCTATTTCTGTAGAAGAGTTATCACTTTCGGTTGATTACTTGTCGATAAACTGAGTGAATAAGTGCAGTGCTGTTATTACTAATAAGTGTGAATTAAGGTTATAAGGTGACTACACAAAAACTGAGTACTCAGATACTCGCATCCGATGATGTTTTGCGTCATTTTTACTCAGGCGTCGTCTGCTTAGGTTTCTGATTTGGTTCCGTTTGCTCTGCTGGTTTCCATGACTGTTTGCTGGCCTGTTGGGGTAGCAAACGACCTCTTACGACCTCGTAAGCAAATACAGTTAGACCGATAGCAATCCCTGCTCCTAGAATGACGAAAGCAGCAGCCAAATCTTTGAGCGTCAGCTTTCTCAGACCGTCATCCATGGTTTTGTATTTCTTGCAATACCTCGGGGTCTCAGCATAAGCCGATCCCCATTGTTCTGAGGTTAAACCGTAGCTCTGCATCTCTAGAATACTATGCAAATCAGTTAATTGAGAGCTCTAATAAACTGACTTAGACTAGGTCTTACAGAATATCTATTGCATTTCGAAATTCTTGAGGACTGTCTAAGGGTAGGATATTACTGACATATCCTACAGGAAGTTTCTCCACGGCCAGAGTTAATGCGCAAGTACCAGTCTTCTTGAAATCCTCGTGCACGTACTGCTCTGCTACCCATGTATCCTGTTGAAACATGACGTCTGTGTAAGGGTGCTGAATATTAACTTTAGTAATGCATTAACAGTGACGTAAACATGTCTCCCTTCTTTAACCAGCGTTAAACAATGCTCATTGCGTTCCGTGTCTTCAAAGTCCATTCCGCAAAAATCATTCGGAACTTGCAGGAGATTTTGACGAAGCCACTGATATTTCGGTTCTACCTACATGACCAATCGTAGATTAGTAATTGCGAATTAGTAGTTTAGACCGCTTTCAAACTACGTCATTGGTTGAATCTACGGCCGTCGACGTATAAAGAATCTGAGGTTCGCTTTTATTGTCGATATCTCGAATAGATTTGATTAGAGGTTTGAAATTCGGGGCCATCACGTAGGTTATCAAGGCACCACTGTACGCGTTGACCATCACGAGGGCAACCAGGCACCAAATTCCTGCCAAGAGCCTCACAGTACGAGCTTTTGAAAAACATGAGGCTCCTTTGAAATTCACATAAAATCGTTAAAACTCACATTCAGTACTGGAGTGTTTTAAGCGTTACCTTGATTGGTAGTCACCCCGACCACATAAAGAATAGCCCCTTCGTAACTCAAAAACGAGTCGTTCTCCTGGTGTTGGTAGATGTACTTTTTGGCACGTGCAAAGCAATTCAACAGGAAAGTGACGACGGTCATCGAAGCGAAAAAGCACGCCCATACCTATCCGCATCGTCGTTATTAGTGCGAAGTAATAATCAATGGCAGTAATTTAACCATCGTACCGAAAGCGTGTAGGGCAGAGTAACTGAATACACGTTGACTGGTGTCTTTGGGTAGGGAATAATAACACTGAAGCTGGCTTCTTCTACGGGAGCAAAATACTGGACAACGGTATTGTCCTTATTCTTGAGGCCATAATAAGCCTGCACCCAGTCCAAGTTCTGTAAAGACCAAAGTTGTACAAAAGAGTATTACTACCGAGCTACGATGGACTTTACTTTGCTTTCAAAAGCAGCGGGTAGGTCGGCGTTAACTAGAATTTCCGGTAGCAAGACGAAGGTATATCTGGTAAAAAAAAGGAGAATCAGTTAGATGATATGAGCCTGCGTAGCAGGTCAATAATGACAGCAAGAGCTTACGTGAAATTGCCACGAACGGCCATCCAATTCAGCTGATCAACGCTGAAGCCAACAACAACGGTTTCGTTGCGCTCGTTGACTTGTTTCGAAATCTGGTAAGGAATCTAGAAATTCACGGACGTGTTTCATTTCGAATCAACCAAAATTGAAATGATACAAGTACATCGTAATATCCGATGCGAAAATGCTTGCCGTTGAGATGAGAGACGTTGAGCGATTCAGCCGAGATGATAAACAGAAACACTGAAAGACAAGTACCCAACATGACTGTTCCTGGTGTCGTCAAGTGATGTGTTCAGTTGATATATTGACATTGAAGTCAGCACCTCAGCTCTGGCTTGTCTTATACCCTTCCGGTAAACCTTAGCGAAGACTGAACTAATGAGATGATTCGATCGAAGATGTCAGCGGGAGAACGAAATTGAAGCAGACGATGGAAAGTATCATAAGCCAATCAGTTTCAATGCATGGCTAATTACTGTTGGCTGTGCGTGCGTGCAGTAGTCAACAATTTGCAATTCCGTTACCCATGACAACCGACAACAAAGATTAACTTTCAATTGGGGTGCTATATGCTTGTGAAGTCGCTATTGCGTTGAAGATTAAGCATAATCTGAAAGTACTGTAGTAGTTTGTAGTCTTCGGTTTTGTCCTGAGTAAAACACTAGCGGAATGATAAGCTGAACCGTCTTTAAGTTATTGATTAGCCAATTGGAGTAGAAAGGGTTGAGAAAGCAAAGAACCGGTAATTACAGATCGATACACGAGAATTGACTGCCGTGCTGCGCGCTATAACAAAGATCGCACACGACTATGCGCTCCCGCGTACTGTTAATTAAAATCCGACTGAAAAATGAAGATAAGTTCATTGGTCACGTGCTGTTCAGAGACGGTTAAGTGCTATCTTGAACGACTTAAATGACGAGTTAAACTTTTAATATTTTAGATAATGTATATGTATAATATTCTTCAGAACAAGAGTTTTGTTTACAGTCAGTTAGAAAGATGTGCGATGCTTTTGACTTTTGACACTGCTAACTTGACAAACAAACGAATGACAGAAATAGCAGTCACACGAGCACCGTCATTTAGATAGTCGCCTCGCTGATAGATTCCAAAATAAGTGTATTGAAGAGGATTACAATTAGTTTCGGTGAACAAAGGTACAGGATTCAGTAGCTGAACAAACAGTAATTACTTTTACCCCTGTACGTGACTTAGAAGTTCAAATAGCTACTTGGTAAGTAGATAGGATTATGAATGTCTAATAGTAAAAAGGTATGATTACATTTTTTGAAATGAATAGTTAACGGTAATAAAAGGTTAAGTTCGCGAGTACACTACGATGCAACTGCCATTCATTAATGTCTTTGGCTACCTGCTCTCTGCGTCATTCTCTGCTTCCGTCCTTTAAACACCTCCACGACAAATATCGCTGTTCCGAGACAATAGCTGACTGCCAATATTATGAAGATGCTCATCAAGTCCTTTAATCCAAGTTTAGAGAGAGGGCTTCGGTCTTGCCTCCATTTGCAGCATGCACATCCAAATCGTTCAAGAATGTATACACCAGTGAACCTTTCAGGCAAACCGTACTCCACTGCTCTGAGCGCCCTAGTTGTATAAAAATCATCAATCGGAATACCAGTGGCTGTTTAATCTATTTTGTTAATAGAGTTACGCTAATTTGATGGAATGAGCCTGACTGTGGTTACTGCGGACCACATACCAAGTTAGGTAAGAGTCAGGAATAGTAGTTGCGATCGCTGTTGTTTCGCATTTCTGTTTAGCAAAAATAGAAAGTAGAGGAAGAAGCGCAGGACCTGCACTTGTCTGCATGGACAACAATGAGCTTGCTTAGTGTTAAACTTTAACACTTCGAAGGTAAGCTGCTCTATACCACGAACATGCCGGAATTGGGATTGTTTGTAACGGTAGTCGAGCACTTTTCGTTTTCATTGTAGTAACAATTGGTTCCATCTTTGGATCTGTCGTAAAGTTTCCGTAGCGTGCTACCCGGCGCAGAACTCTGTGTTGAATAATAGCAAGATGCTAGTTGGATTCATCCTTTACATTATATTCCAGTTACAACTGTACCTTGAACAGCTCGAAAGGATATGACTGTCTGATAAGAACGGGTAAAAGGCCCCTGTCCACAAACTCTTCTAGTGATTCCGCAACAGGTTTCCGAAACGGCGCAGAGAAAGCAGTAACGACTAGGCTAAGGTAGACGTTGGACAGTATCAAGGCAGCCAAGCACCAGGTCAAAGCAACAAGGCGAAAGTGCAGTTTGGGTGCTGATACACTCCCGCCTACACAATACATGAATTCATCAATCACCGTAGCAAGAAAGAGTGAAGACCATGTTTGGTACCCTGACCCAAGGCGACTCGCAGCACGTACATGTATGGCCCCGAGAAAGTTTCACGGTCACCACCGCACTTGTTGAAGATGTGGAGCACTCCGCCCAGAGCTAAAGCAGCGCACCCGATGCATGCCCAAACCTATGATTCAGCAATGTAGCACAATAACGAGCACTTTGATCGAAGTAGAAAAGGACATACCAATGGCGAGAATGGGTTAATAAATGCCCATACTTTCCCTTCTTCTTGGGGGTATGGAATGATCATGTACGTAGTTGCTCCAAACAGAGGTACTGTATCACCAAGTGGAAAGTAATCGCTGGTGATTATTAGAGGAGCCAGCACTAAATCGGCCTGTAAAAAAGCACCAAACTAGTCGAAACAGCTAGGGAAGGATAGGCTAAGGCCGATATGAAACTTCAATTTTACAGAACTGTGCAATATTCTTCTGTGAAGCCTATAATGCTAATAGTGCTTATCTGAGCGGCTTTTACCAGCAGAAGGGCGTCCCATCCAGTCAGGTCAGTGTAATCGCGAATCGTTCTGTTCTGCTCCTTTGTCAATATCGCTTTGATATCCCTCATGAATTCCCCTTTGTCAACTGGTTCAACGCTGTTTCCAATGATTAGGAACAATAGGAATACCAAGATTCGTTGCATAGGCTAAAATAGTATATACTGGGGAAGAAGTGAGTGTTCTTTGCTCGTGCAGAATGTAGACCTAGTTCTACGCAATGAACTCTTAGTTTCGTTCAAATCGGCTCGTTATTGTTTTGCCTTGATGAAATCACACTATATATGCAGATTAGTACGGCCCAAAACTAAGAAATATGTTCTTACTGGGGAAAATTTGATTGTTATTTGCTCCTACTTGTTTAAAGATATAGCAACCTAAAAATTACTGCATGTAGGCCAAATGGTACCTAATATACCCGTAAAGTTTTGTTCAAATTGGCTCGTTAGTATTGACAAAATAAAATCTTAAACATTCTCCAAAAATTATCCAAATTTCCCATGATTCAGACTTGGATTTTCTTGCTCCAGACTGCTGCTAGGCATTTATTTGTGAAATACCTAAACTTTGCGTAACGCATAATCCACATTAAGAACTTTTGTCCGTAGCCTGAGGTGGTGGCGGCACCGTCCTGGCCTGAAGCGTAGCGAAAGAAACCAGGAGCCTTTATGGTTAAAAAAAAAAAAATAATACAAATTTTTTTTTAATATTGTTAGTCAATATGTAAATATAGAATCCTATAATAAATCTATACTAATTCAACTATAATATAATATCATACCAAATGTAGTTGTAATGAAATTCAAAATCAACATGAAATTATAAGAGAACCAGTACAAACTTGTACGCGTGGTTTAATAATTCCCGAAGGACATCCTACCAGGACCAAAAAGCTCGATGTTATCACTAGGACAAGGTTTTGATACCTGTACAGCAACCAGTCTAAGAGGGCGCTCGTTTTCAGGTGCTGCGGTGACAGCAACTAGTAGCAAGAACATTCGAAAACTAGCGGGCCACATCGCTATTAATACTCCAAGCATACTCTAAAACAAATAAAATTAAGAACAAGTCATAAAAGACAACAGTTTACATCGAGAAGCTGCTTAGGAAGCTAATCAAATTTGACTTTGAAAAGCTGGAATCTACGTGGACTCCAGCAGGTACAGTCGAGAGTAAGGTTCCTGCCGGGAAAATACCTTGTTACATCCACAATGTCAAAGATATGGCAGACCAAAAAAAAAATACCGAATGTAGTACTAGTACTACACTCGGTATTTACACTATTTATTACACTCGTTATCACTCGGTATTACACTAGTTAGTGGTATTTAAGATACCAGTAAGTTCTGTCGGAATCGGTTTGTTAGTTTTGTAAAAAAATTAAATCCAAACCATATAAAATTTCGAATATTTGCCCAGCTATTCAGAACTTCCCTTAATCTTACTCCTAAATGTTTGTACATCTATAGGCCCTCGTACAGTACCAATCGAAATAAGCCAACAGATACCTGCACAGGATGAACTGCTATCTGAACTTTCGGTTTCCGGTGGTAACTACTTGCAATAGAGCGAAGCTCCGGACTGCAATAAGAACCACACATCCTCAAGGACCGCTTATATGCCATACTCTTACGGGTGCTGGAGGAGGACAGTTTTTCAGAAGAGCGAGCGTGGTTGGTTGTCCCTCAAAGCTTGGTAGAGTGTAGCAAGAAGGTAAATCGTTGGCGATTGCTTTTTATGGTACATCGACCACAGGTATAACCGAAGGTAAAAACAAGAGTGGGTTTTCTGGAGTCGATTTTGTACGTCTCTGTGTCGTGCAGCTGCATGCGGTTTTTTCCCTATACCTATAACAAAATTCTACCTCCATTCTTGATCTGGGAGATGAAAATTTACTTGCAAGTGGTTTTAGTCTAAACACAACAAATAATATCGATTAGTATCTTTAAAAACTGGCTGTCGCGGAAATTATTGTATTCACGGATTTCAAAACCGTTTCAAGTGTTCTCGGTTAGGGGTAAAACCGTGAAAGCCCTCTTCAGCGTTGAATCCACTTTCACGAACTTCGTTTTTTTCCCCGCAGAATCCTTGAAAAGTGTGACTTCTTTGCGCTGCGTTCAGAAAATCTTTCGAAGTTAGATACCGGTTGTTAGACGAAAGACAGTTTTCTTAAGCAAATGTTCTATTGAAGGCAAAAGAAATTTCTCTTGATACAGAGAAGTATCCAACTTCACCGCTGGCATCTAACGGAGCTTTTAAGAACTAATTTGACCTTGGTCGGCCATCTTAGTTCCAACTCGCTGCCAGTCTCGTGTGCTTGTGTGTAAACAGTGATTGTTGTGTTGAGGAGCCATGAATCGAAATACCAATCAGACGTGGGTTAAATGTGTTCAAAATCTTCCTCTAATTAACATGTATGTGCGTAAGTGAGAGGACATTAATGTTTGTATATAGTAATATTGCTAACCAGACCCTTCTTTGCTGTATCCCAACGCAAAACACCAGTAGGTCGAGAACCTGCTGAACGACGGTACTGCTAACCGTCTGCCTGCTGGATTTGGGCGATTATCAGCAGTTTCAATTCATGAATTGCATTTAGGTTAGTGAGCCTCGCCCGCAAGAATCATGAATGGAAAATGTGCGATGCTAATCGAACATCATACGATTACAATAGCTAACAGCAGCACCGTCGCTTATATGGGCTCCCAGCCGATATGGATAACTGATGAAACCCAAGATGAATGGTTATCCTGAGCGAAAGCGAAAAGTGTATTTTTCGTTATAACTACCTGTATTGGTGGTAATAGGCGAGGCACAGGTACATACGTAAAACACTCTTACCGTACATGAATTCTGTTGTTACTGCAAAAATGCCTTTGACAGTAATGATAACAGAAGCAGCTATGTGAATAAACACTCGATTCAATGGACGTGTACCTCTAGTGGTTAAAGCAGCTACGTATGTTAACTTGTTAAGTAGACAAGACTGTCAATATTTATAACGAGGGGTGCGATTACATTACTAGAAATGATTAATAGGTGATATAACTTAAAGTGAAAACTCCTCAATCACACTACTACGATGTAACTGCCATTCATCAATCCTTATGTCTAGTCGCTCGCTGCTTCATTCTTTGCCTGCGTCCTTTCTAAACCTCGATGACAAATATCACTGAAGCGAGAAAGTAGCTAACTGCCAATATTATGAAGATGCTCGTCAAGTCCCTTAATCCGAGCTTTAAGAGAGGGCTTCGGTCTTGCCTCCAATTGCAGCAA
>JAIQCU010000747.1:0-37204 GCA_022114935.1 Leptestheria dahalacensis
CGAGACAGGTACTTTTCGCTTTATCATAATGAAGGGATGTGTGACTTAAAAGACTATTATTTATTAAGTAGAAAATCACCCAGGAAATGGAAGAATTTATGTTGAATAAAGTGAAAGCTAAGGCTACGATCGGTTTGGTCGGTGGCTCGGACCTCAAGAAAATCGCCGAGCAAATGGGCGGGATGGATGGTAAATGCTCCCTTTTTTTGTGCTGGAGCCTTGCTAGTAACCCTTTGCTAAGTTATCAACAGGTACGACTATGTCTTTGCCGAAAACGGGCTCGTGGCGTACCACAACGGCCATCTCATTGGGAAAATGGTAACGTAACAATTCCGCAGAATCGGCTAGAAAGATATTAGACTGTTGTTCTCGTCTTTTGAAGAGCATTCAAGAGCACATGGGAGAAGAGAAACTGCAGCAGTTCATAAATTACGCCCTGCGTTACATGTCGGAGCTGACGCTGCCTGTCAAGAGGGGGACTTTTGTCGAGTTTCGCAACGGTCTCATCAACGTCTGCCCCGTGGGTAGATCGTGCAGTCAGGCCGAGCGCGAACAGTTTGCCGAGTACGACATGCAGCACAACGTACGCAAGAAGTTCGTCGAGAGTCTGAGAGCTCAGTTTCCCAACTTGGGGCTTGTTTATACGATAGGTAAATCGGCAAAGTAATTTTTTAAAAAATCATCTTAATTTGTAGGTTTATTTGACCAGGTGGACAAATTAGCATTGACGTATTCCCAGCTGGTTGGGACAAAACATACGCGCTGAACTACATTGAAAAGGCTGGATTCAAGACGATACACTTCTTTGGCGACAAGACGGCACCGGGCGGGAACGACCACGAGATCTTTGAGGACGCACGAACCGTCGGACACACCGTTCTGTGCCCTGAAGATACGCGGGAGCAGCTGACGGAGCTACTCAGCCTGTGAGCCGAGGTTGACGTGCTTGTTGCGTAACTTCTGTCTGGAGCGCATGTCGGCCTGGCGTGTGGGCTCTGGAATCCTGTACTGGCTGACGCACTGCATTACTGTCCATTTTGCTGTGAGCAAACTGATTTTGTGGCCAACAGAAATAAATACGGGATTGCTTGCATTTGCTGTCGTCTTCAATGCCTGGAAAATTTAAGCAGAGGCATATTAACTCAGTTAACGGTGTTCAAATTGAAACTCGTTACCATTCCTACCACGCTCCCGTTCTGTTCTAAATAGTAAACATCTCCAGGATTTTTAAGTTCTGTGTTTCTTGACTTGTCTCGCTTTAAGTCGCCCCAGTGGTACAGGTTCTTCGCGACACCAATCGTGCATATGTCGGCCAGAACCCCGAGGTGTGAAGCAAGGCCGCAGCCCCGAGGGTGCAGGACACCATTCCCGTCCAACAGCACAACCTGAGGATACAGTTGGGGTCTTGAACATTTCAGGTTCGTGAGAAGTCGGAGGCAAGGGTCAACCTCCCGGAACGCGAGGAAACCTCGAGTAAATCTACAGATGTGATGGACTGGTAAACGAGTATGTGCAATGAAAGCGTACCTGGTATGTAAGGCTCTGACAATTCAACCTCTTCAGAGGCCTCATACACAACGTCTAGCTGTGGTAGACGGCACACGACGAGCGCACAACAGGCGATATTTGTGTTCTTCACGAAGGAAAGGTCAAGGCCTCCAACAAGTCGAAGGTCCCTCCTAAACGCAAAACAAAGTTTACCAATACTGAACGGTTCAAAATACTAATAAGGGAAAGGACTTGCAAGTGAACGAAATTAAACCTGTTTATTTGCCACGCTTCTGTGTCTTCCTGTAGAATTCTATCCTTTAATCTTGTTTGCTCTGTTGTCCACGTTTGGAGAGTTTGGTTATTAATTTCCTGGTCCATTTTCTTACTTCGTAATATAATTACATCGATGTTCAATTATTTCTGTATATAATACGATTTATTTTATTCTTATAAAAAGACACTGAACACCGAATTACTCAAACCATGTCATGGTGTCATCAGGTGTCATTGTCATACACATGTGATAAGACAATCCAGCAACGTTTGACCAGGGAGTAGGAAGGAGCGTCAACTTCATTTAAGCCTTTTGTCCCCATGCGTGCAGCCAAAAGTCCTACGTTAAGAACATGACTGTGCACCGTAGCGCCCAACTAGCGGCAACTCTGGAACTATTTTCACTTTATTTGCGCAAAGACTGTGTTCAGTAGTTGGCGGGAAATGGTGATGTGATGCTCTAGTTTCTCTTGTCGGCATTCATTTTTTGGGTAATTTAATTTTTTTTTGCTATTAAAGTCCTTTATTGAACAACCTCATACTGTGTTTACTAACTTCAGCTGAATTTCAATTAAATAAACCGTTTCTTCACATTGAAGACGTTTATGTTAAATTCTGGTTAAATTATTTTTTGAGAAATCCGTCCTTCGTAAGAGACTAAATCTAAATCATGTGTTATCTCATGAAACTAGGGTATGCCTCATTATGCCTCTACAAACTGCTTCGTCCCAGAGTGCAACTCTGGGACAAGTTCCTGTCATGAAAAACGGTGCCTCTTTAAAGCGCCGAGAGACAGCGAGCTTCTAGCAAAAATGCGGAAGCGTCAGTTAAACGACAGTGTGAAAGCTAAAATATATAGAAACATGAAACAATCAAAGATGATGTGATGTACGGAACGTCATATATGAAAAGTACTGAAATACAGAACGTAATTTGTTGCTTGGTTTAATTACTGTTACTATCCTGCTTTGAATTAACCTGAAAAATGAATATAAATAATTTAACAGATAAAGATCTCTATATATAACTCCTTATAAATTATTTACCAATAGTAGATGTTAATATGTACATTCATAAATAAAACGCTTCATAAGATTGCACGTCTCGGCTATGGCTTTCTATGCGAACTAAACATGACTGCACACAGTGGCGCCTCCCAAGCGGCAGCTATTGGAACTATGGCGCTGGCTGCACGCATGGGGACAGTTTTGGCGGCCTGGGCCCATTGAGTTCACACTCCTTCCTACTCCCTGGTTTGACATAAGAAACAAATTTCATTTAGTTCACATTTCTCCCGCCAGATGGCGTTGACTATTTTTGATTTCTGGAAACAAATGATAGAATTTAAATACTCATAATACGAAACTGTAAAGGGCTCTTCAATATCGAGTGAATCATATTTGTTAAAGCTGTCGTAATAATTAAATGAGATGACTACACTCAAGTTGAATAAAGCGTTTTAAAATCTGGCACGTTGCATGAAAATGATTCAGTCGATAACTGGCCCTCATCGGGTGAGGACGTGTCTCCTCCTAGATCCTCGCGGAAGGAGTGGTAGTTTGACAAACAGGTAAAAAAAATATTGGGCTAATTTAACTGCCATAACAATAGTTTACAGTTCAAATTGTTGATAATACGATATTGTTTCTATTTTATAGTAATTACAATAATGCTGCCAACTGCCACGTGCTGTGGCTGTTTTGGCTAGCGTTCGACAGTATGCAAATCCAGGTGACTAGGCTGACAAAGCCTGAAGACTCGAAGCTCGTTTAGGTTTAGACTTTTTTCCGATTGATAGGTGATTCTTTATTTTCTGATTTTGCAATCATGCCTCATAAGTAACTATTCACAATAATTAACATTAAAACGTATGATAATAATATCGATAGATGATAATCGTGATAAATACGTATTTGATTGTGTAATTAATTCCGTTCTTTTTTAATTGGCTGTAGGTAATCGGTATGAATATTAGATTATACGAGAACCGAGAAAAGAGCCCTTTGGACATCGATATGAGCTTTATGGTCTAAGGATATGAGTGATTTAATTAATCCCAATTTTAAGATTGCATTACCATATTAAACTACACACAATTAACAACAAACTATTAAGTTAAACAAAATTTTTAAATCACTAAAAACTCTTAGTTATTGTATCTATTGCTGTTTAATTAACCAGAACCAGGTAGTACCTGTTTGTACGGTTACACCGTTCACCTTGGGAATCTTGAGATTCTGGATCTTATAAATGTAGCTATCTAATTCTAATCTAAATCTGCAATTTTCACAGCTCGAATTAAGCGAGTTAGAACCAATCACCGAATATACTATTTGGCCGTGTTATTTATTGAGTATTTATCATAATTTCATTAATTTTGTTCTCGTGTTTGAATAACGAGGATTTGATTAATTGTTGTCTGTTTAATTATTCAAGCTGACACTTCAATTAATTAATTTAATTTGAACTTGGAACTTAAGTTTGTCATTAAATGGAAGCAGTAGTCCTTTAAACCCTGCAATGGTAAGTGCCAATAATCTATTGTATTTGACACCCCAAATACTACTTCGGTAAGTACTATACCCAACTAAGTAGTATAATTAGTAATCCAGTCATTAAGTGTCTTTAAGTATGGTGTATTAGTTCTTATCAATATTATTAAGTTGGAATATAGAATGTTACTATTACGTCACGGAATTGATACTTGATAAGATTACTTTAGAAATATTCCAATAGTTGAAATTATTAGTTGTCGGTTTGTAGGTCAAGTATCAACTCAAGGTCAAGGGTATGGTGGCGTGTTTGGTTTGGAAATTGCGCTACCATTCACCTCCTACGTTTGGGTATACACGATATTTGTATAACTTGGCGAGGGTCTTTGATATCATATGGTGAGTAGATTGGTACAGTTTAGAGACCAAACTTTCAGTTTGCTTCCTTTGCTTTGGATCTTCTTTCCATTTTACTTCATCTTTTTTCCCCTTTTTTCCTCGTATCGACTGAATACACTTGTTAGGATTTATCAAATTTATTTTACACCATCTTCCCTTTCCTTATAATCCTCTCTCTCTCTTTCATCTCTTTACGCCATTCGTTTCCTTTTTCTTCCTGCTGCTGGTCGCTGCTCCTCGGCCACTGGAACTGCTCTCTTCTGGTCTGACTTTTTTCTTCTCCCGAAGACGGAGGCTGGGATTCGATCCAACGACGTTCCGGTTGCTAGACGAGCACTTTCCCTCGACGCCGTGTTCTGCCCCTATTACTATACCCGTTTCTAGCACATTTATCTCTATTGCAAGTTGTCCCCTTCTTTCTAATATACCGAAGGTTACTGAATATTTAAAGTTAATGTTATGACATATAGATGGAATTTTTCTCGGGTATTTGCGGTTTTCAGTTGTAATTAAAATTTGTAATTTAGTTCTAATTAGGGATTTGGTTTTTCAGTCCATTTTATTATGTAATTATGAATTTGAATTTTTCGGGGGAAAAAAACGAGGAAAATTTTAGATTTAAAAAAAAAAGGGAAATTGGTTTAGAATCCCCACGATACCGACAGCTGAGAGACGAGACTTTCCGACGTCTGCGGCTTGCAGGCGTTCCTCAGCGACATCTCCCAGCAGTGGAGCACTTGGCTGAGCGAATAGCGGGCCGGAAGGTGCGAGATGCGGCACCGGAGGCCCTCGATCACATCCCGGAGGAACACGCTGGCTTCTGCAATATACAAAGTTTTAATTTAAATTCAAAATTAACTTGAATTAATACGTCTAGCACATTGAGTTAAGTTACAATCAAGAGTGTTTAACGACATTAGTACCAAGTTCATTTTTATTTTAATTGGTAATTCAGTTTTCGTTAAATTTGTAATAGTTTGACTAGAAAGAGAGGAAATTGAGAAAGAAAGTTGATGACAACCGTATAATTTCTGGTCTTCCGGGCAAATGGGCGCCGATTTGGGATAATCCTGCGGGATCACCATGGACAGCGGCGGCACCTTGGGCAGGAATTTATCGTTCAGTTCGCACATGAGCTGCAGGCACGATACTCCGGAGAACTGGTTGGGGTTGATTAAGACCTGAATTTCAGAGAAATTAAACTTGGCATAAAGTAGGACGTAATTCAAGGATTCACCAGTACTACACAAAAAATACATTCAATAATAATTTGTTATTTTTTAATTCCGGTTAGAATATTAATTCAGTTTCTTAAACAAGTCTGAAATATAATCCACAAAATCATAAATACACATTATTTTTTAAATTCCAGAAACAATTGCAGTAAACAAGATGAATATACTTTGAAACGAGGGTCCATATTGGCAACCTCCCGCTCCAACGTATCCATCATTTCGTCGTAATCGTCCAGTTCGTCGTCCGAGTCGTAAACAGACGGCGGCGGGGTGATATCGCAGCCGACCAGAGTGTCGACCGCGGCCGAGAAGGTCCTCCTCAGCGTGTGGTTGATAAACGGAGATTTCGCCTGTCCAATCAGAAAATTCCTTTTGTTTATTTTGTGTAAAAAAAATAAACGCAGGAAAATGACGTCACAGTCACCACAATTACCTGATTGGCTATTGTCTCCAGTAAGGGGTGGAGCTGAGTCGCCTGAGGGGCGTGGTCTTTGGAGGCCGACCCGGGGACGGCCACGCCCAGACTGGGTACTGAGCTCACAGAGGGCGGGGCCAAGCTTCCAGTTTCGCTCTTTAAAACAAACAAAAAATAGATAAAATCACGTCAAACTTTAAAAAAACTCAATCAAAGTTAATTGAATTAAAAAAATAAAGCTGAATTACCCTTTTAAAGTCCATTTTTTCCAGGACGGCCTCGCACTTCAACAGGGTGTCCATGGGCATGCGTTTGTTGGGATTCGAGAGGATGTCGAGCATGATCTTCATCTTGCTCTGCTTCTCAGAGTCTTCGTCCGGGTAGCGGGCGATCAGCCGGGTCAGAGGCTCGATGAAGCGACTCAGCTGGCGAACTTTCTCCAAGTATAGCTGGTCCTCGTTCATCACTGAAAATCAACCGGAATAAGATCAACAAAATCAAAGCAACTTTAAAATTAATTTGGTATTTATGAAAGATAATAAGAATACTAATAATACTTTGAGGGTTTTGGTTAACCCCTCCCATGGGTCCAGGAACCATTCCAGGGGCCTGCATGGGCCCCATTCCAGCGCCCTGCGGAGTGTGCAGCATGCCCACGCTGCCCGGAGTACCAACGTTGGTCATCGAAGGCGACGGTGGCGGTAACAGATTGCCCATCATGACACGCTGCTGCTGCTGTTGCTGTTGCTGCTGAGACTGCTGCGGAGGTCCTGGAGTCCGGCCCACGCCCGAGGCTGGAGATGAGGCTATCTGAGGGTTACCCGGTGACTGGACAAAGGCTGGAGAAGGTGCGCTGATTTGCCTGGAAACCCAATCAATTCTTCTTTACAACATTCTAGTTCAAACTCAACTAAAACTATCATAACTACAACTTCTAAAAAAGTTAATATAAGCAACAAAATTATAGTAATTAGGGCTATTCGATATCGACACAAAATATCGAGTAGAATTGTTTCGAATATCAATATCGATTTCCGTATCGATATTCAACACTCTTGTCAGTATGATTACGACACGATATATCGGACAATCCTACTGGAGAACCTAATGTCAAAATTAACGATAAGTTTGGTCAGTAAGGCTACTTAATATCAATATCGATTATAAAATCATATCGATATCGATAATATCGGACAACCCTGACAGTAGTAGCATACATACAACATTAATGATAATTATAACACCAAACGTAATATTCAACTAGAAAGAGACTCACGACTGCACCGAAGATGCTACCATGGACGACATCGACATGGGCGCTGGAGAAGGTGTCCCAAACTGCTGCGGAGTGGACGGTCCTTGTCCTTGAAGGCTTTCCATCTGCTATTTAAACCGATTATTCAAATTAAATTTTAATTGATTATTGTATATCAACCAGAATATAAATATTTTAGGTCCAATTAAACTGCCACTCATCAAACAAGTTCACCGAATATAAATACGTATTAGATTCGGTGTACTTTTCTTTGCTGTTGTTGCTGCTGCTGAAGTAACAGCTGCTGATTAATCAACTGCTGCTGAGCCTGCTGTGGTGAGGGCTGCTGCTGCTGTTGTTGCTGTTGAGCGGCCATTTTGGCTGCGGCGACCGCGGCGAAACGCTGTCTTTGAGCCGCTAGTAGGTTCATGTTCTGCTGCTGCTGCTGCTGCTGTTGCTGAGTCTGCTGCTGTGGCTGCTGCTGTCCCACATTCTGACCCATAGCTGGCATTCCTTTAAAGAAATTTGATAAGTAGTAAAAATAGATTTCAAAAAAGTAAATACAATAAGGTTAAGTTGGATGTAATTAAATTACCCGGTTGACTCAACTGGCTGACGAGTACGGAACCAGGTCCCGCAGGACCGGGCCCTTGATTGCTGCCCATCTGCTGCATCATTTGGTTGTTCATATTCATGTTCTGTTGGTTGACACTAAACTGGTTCATCATTTGCTGCTGCTGCTGCATCGGGTTCATCATCTGCTGCTGCTGCTGTACGGGCTGCTGAGCTTGCTGCTGCTGCTGTTGCTGGTCGACCTGCTGCATCTGCGGGCGGATGTTCATCTGATTCATCATCTGAGGCTGTGGGGCTGCACAACATCAACAAATTTCATTAATTTTCACGGGAAATGAGTCACGTGATTGGTAGGTAACCTTGTTGTGGCCCCGCACCCTGCTGGAGTGTGTTCCCTCCGACGGCCGTTCGCTGCGACCGAATGTGTAGCAGGATTTTGGCAAGGCAGTTTAAATACTCCTCCTAAATACAAAACTTGTTATGAATTCCCGCAGAGAGGAAAACATGCAACATTACCCGAGTCTTGGCCCGCTGGAAGAAGTGCGACTCCATCTCGACGGCCGTCCTGGTGGTGGGGTTTCCCGACTGCCTGATAGTCTCATCTCTAAAAGTAAATAATAATTAAACTCATGACGCAAAACCTAATTACTTCAGAATTTGAGAAGAAAGAGAAGGAAAAAAACTGACATTTTGGCAACCACTGTTTGCCGGAACTCGGGTGTCTTCCAATTGTCGGCCATTTTGGGCTATTTTTATGCCAACTTGAGGTTACAATCAGAGCAAAGGGATTGCAAGAATCAAAATGCGAATAAGTTTTAAAGTATGTTAATTGTCTCGTGAGAATAACAAACAGCGCGAGAAACCTTCCGTTTTCTGTTGATGTTCAGATGACAGCGTCGTCTACTACAACTATTTCGTAGTGCCACCTGGTGGCTGAAATCTGCAACTTGATCTGCTAATTTAGAAATCAAACCTGCGGCTTTTTACCTAAATGCTAAATCATCGTTTTTCAAGTCGATTTTAAACAAAAATTTGCCCCTTTCAGATAATGCTGAGACAACATTTCCGTTTATTAAGTTTAGAAACGTAATTTAAGTTTGAAATATCTAAAAGACCATGTACTATTACGAAGTAAAGATAAATGAATCATGAAGCTACGCATTTGACATATGATTTATGATAGTGCTGTGAACCAGTGAATGATTTTGATTGTATTCATTCGAAATTGTGTCTCTTGGATAAATAATTTGACTCATTAGTTTTTTTGTTTAAAACAGCTCATCTTTGCCTTTTTTATACCATTCTTCAGTAAGGTCTACTATCTAGCTAGATATTTCCGGCATTAATCACTTAAGAACCTAATCGCTAAAACGAGCGGGAATTCTTTGTTCAAGTGTTATCTCATATCTGTTCCCCTTGATAAAAGGTGGGTATAAAGCCTTTCAGATGAGACGTTCACTTCAGCACAGCTTATTCCGCAGTGTACGAAACAGCTTAGTCAAGTTAACATTTACTCTTTGGTTGATGACATCTGTGAACCACTGATATGGAAAACATCGTTATTCAGGGAACCATCGGCTATTACCCATCGGAGGAGATCGCTCGCGGCGAATTCGGTTCAGCCGTTTACAGGGGTTTTGACTTCAACCGTCTCACGCCTGACAAACGCCGAGACGCAGCAGTTATTCGTTTCGAAAACACCAACTTTGAAATCATTCAGAAGGAAATTGATGTCTACAACGACCAGACGACGACCTGCGAGAACATACACAACTATCGCTGGTTCGAGGCGGGCATCGACAAAACGTAAAATTCTAGTAACTGGTGTAACCTTCCAGTCGTGTTTAAGTTGGTTAACTTTCACTGAGTATAGTTGTTTAGCCAGCGAAGAACCATTTTATTACAGCAGTTCAAGATTTCGCCACTAGATGGCGCTGCCGATGATATTCTGCGTTCTCAAGTAGTGTGAGTCACGTTGCGAGTATCATTTGGTATGTTTCAGGTTGATAACAGCAGAGCCGGTCAACTATACTCTGTACGATGTTTTGAAAGTCGCAGGATTGTGTTCTCTAAAGTTGAGCCCTGTTGAGATCCTAAGGCAAGCAGCTCAGGGAGTGCGTTATCTGCACAGTTTGAACATCATTCACCGTGCCATCAAGCCGCATCATTACTTTGTTGCTGAGACCCAGGATGGCCGACAAATCATCAAACTCTCCGGATTCGGTATTAGCAAGAAAACCGTCGAGGGCGCGACCAGTTTCTCGGCTAGGAACGTCGCTTCGGGAGGATGGTGTGCGCCTGAAATGCTCCTGACGTCTGCAGATTATCAAGTTGGAAACTTTCCGTGTATTTTTTTATTATTGAGATACGGTTGTTAACTATACAAGTTCACAGGTTCAATTAACAACAGCTGTTGACATCTTCCCTCTGGGCTGTGTCTTCTACTTCGTACTCAGCAACGGTTTCCATCCCTTTGATCCCGACCGTATGAGAGAAGTTAACATCCTTGAAAACCGCTACGACTTGGGCAGAATTGAATGCGACAGTCTGGAATACTTTCTCATTAGAAGGACGATAAGCAAGGAACCGAAGGATAGACCTTCTGTGACGGAAATTCTTCGGAACCCGTACTTCCTGGACGGAAATTTCCACCTTCTTTACACTGCTGATGGACAGACCGTTCCAGGCTACTGTCTCATCATCAACCAAAAGGAGTTTACCAATGTGGAGGTTAACTGATCATTAATTAGAATATCGTCCGCTACTATGAAGCTTAAAGTGTTGCTGATTCGGTATAAGTTTAAAAAGCAAGTTTACGTTATCTACTACTTAGTTTTGTGACATGTATGAAACTTGCAGGAAGTTTACATTTTCGTGAACATGCAGTGATCAGGTAGTTAATTTACGCTGAAACTACCTTTATAAAGTTCAGGGAAAGGAACTATTCCAGGCGGAAACGAGGTAACTTTAGAACACATTGCAGGAAATAGACGAGTGTTACCGCAAAGGAAGTGATCAAGACCGCGACAACCTAAGTAAGACCTTCGAAATGTTCGGTTTTGAAGTCGATATTCAGGAGAATCTAACGGCCGCAAAGCTAAGAGGCGCCGTACGTAGCTTGAGTCAGCAAGACCTATCTCGGTATCAAAGCCTCGCCATCTGCATCTTGTCCCACGGGGATGAACAGCGCGTCTGTGGTACCGACATGATTCCCGTTGAACTGAACTTGCTCAAAGAATACTTTAACGGAGTGTTTGTTGGGAAACCCAAGATTTTCATCATTCAAGCGTGCAGAGGTGACGAGCATCAACGAGGAACGTTCACCACTGGAAACCCAGAGGCGACTCATCTGGTGCAAACAGGTGAATTCAGTTAATATATGAAGATTACACACATGATTGCATTCCAAGATTTGTGGTTTTAACTTCAAACGTCAAATCCACCTGGCTTCGTTATTAACCTAAGGGCATATGCATGTGCTAAAAGTCTAAACCAAACAAAGACAAAATCACAGGATGTTGAAATTCTTGTTATGTACAACTCTTAACAAGAGAGTTGCAACTTAAATGATGACGACAGGTACCTTCTGTAAGAATCAACTTTGTATTGTGATTCAAGTCGAGTTGTTACGTTACAACAAACCGATGTTATATCAATGTATTAATAAGACAATAAAGTTATAAATTAGAGTTAAAAGATTAACTTGTTAACTGTTTGAAATGATACTATTTCTTTGTCTAGACGCCATCCCTATCCTGAAACCCAGGGCGTGTTCCACTAGCGTGCCAGGCATGAGCAACTTCCTGGAGATTTACGCTACCACTAAAGGCTACTACGCCTATCGCTGTGAACTGCAAGGTACTAAACCATCCTAGGGGATAACACTCGTTCCAGATCTAAACAATATTATATGGCTACTTACAGGTTCGATCTTCATCAACACGCTCTGTAGCAAACTTCACAAAGACGGCGATAAACGGGATCTGCTGTCAATACTACTAGCAGTCAACGAGGAGATGTCCGAGTGGTCGACAACTTGCAGAGATAAAACAAAGCGAGAAATTGTAGTCAAGCAGATGTCTGAAGTTCGGCACAGTTTAACAAAAAACATCCAGCTTCAGCGCCGCTGAAAGCCAAGTCTTTCACTTTCAACACGAACATTAAAAGAATACTTTAAACCTTAAAATGAAATATGACTTGACAAATTAACCAAAATTACCTTCATGTTCAAATAAAGTCAACCTGTTTAATCGTTCAAAGTTTGTATTACAAGTTCCATAAGAAAAAATAATAACGCAGAACACAAGACACTAGTAGTCTGCAGCCGAGTTGGAAAGGTAGTCCTTTCGTCCCACCGCAGAAGCCTGTTTGTTTTGCATGGCTTCCAGTCTCGGGCACTGTGTGATACGATGCCCCAAACCACCGCAGAAACCGCAACCTTTGTCTTCCCCGAGATCCAGGTACATTTCCGTCTCCGACTGGAGCGTAGCCAGGAACGGAGGCAGATCCTGTTTCGATTCGATGAGCAGGTGTTTCAGATCAAGCAGGACCGACTGGTCGTTGGACTTGTTGATGAATGTCGTAGCCAGACCTTTGTTTGACGAGCGACCGGTACGACCGATGCGATGCACGTAGTTCTCGATGTCGTCAGGCATGTCGTAGTTGATGACGTGTTGGATGGCGGGGAAATCGAGACCCTTCGAGGCGACGTCGGTAGCTACGAGAACGTCTTTCTCACCTTTGCGGAACGCGTCGACTGCTCGGGATCTCTCTTCTTGGTCCTTGCCTCCGTGAATGGCAACAGCTTCAACGCCTTTCAAAAGCAAGTACTCGTGAATCGCGTCGACGTCCTGTTTTTTCTCCGCAAATATCAGAACGGGTGGCGACGTCTTCTGAATGCACTCTAATAGGTAAACAATCTTTGCCTCTTGTTTTACATACTCGACATCTTGGACGACGTTCATGTTGGCCGCTCCCGCCCGTCCCACGTTGATGGTTATAGGTTTCACCAGGGCCGAACGGGCAAAATTTTGAATCTTCTTGGGCATGGTAGCAGAGAAGAGCAGCGTTTGTCGCTGCCCTCTGAAGTACGAGAAAATCGTTCGGATGTCCTCCTCGAAACCCATGTCTATCATTCTGTCGGCTTCATCCATAACTAAATAACGACAGATGTTTAGACGGACCATCTTTTTGTTCAGCATGTCCATCAGACGGCCGGGCGTGGCGACGAGAATGTGAACTCCTCTACGAATGGTTTCCAGTGACTGCGTGACGGGAATTCCTCCGATGGCCAAACAGGACCGTATGGGGGGCAGTCCCGTTTTCGCCAGAGACTCGCTGAAATGTTCAATGTTCTCGAAAATCTGTTTGGCGAGTTCACGTGACGGACAGACGATGAGACCGTATGGACCCTCGCTCGGGACAAACGGCAACTTCATCTCCTGTTCCAGACAGAAAACGATGAGCGGTAAGACGAAGACCAGAGTTTTGCCGCAACCGGTGTAAGCTATGCCGATCATGTCCCTCCCCGACAACACTGTTGGTAGCCCCTGAACCTGAATTGGTGACGGTTTCGCAATGCCTTTCTGTTTTAAGCCTTGCAGAATTCCTTTGGGGAACTTCATACCTTCGAACGTAGGAATCGGTGGCGGGATGGAGTCACCTTCAGCAGTGATGCACAGTTCCTCACGCAGCTTTTCCCACTTATGGGGTGGTAACGATAAGACGCAGCGAGGTGGCTTCCAGCTGGTCTTGATGGGGTCCTCGTACTGGATACCTTTGGCGAGCTCAGAAGCGGCCATCAGCGCCTTCTTCTCCGCAATGGTTTCCAGAATCTTCTCTTCCTCCCGCAACTGTTTCTCAAGTGCGCTTTCCTTTTTGGCCTGTGCCACCTTTTTCAGCTCTGTATGCTGGCTCAGCAAACTGATGTGGTGTTTACGAGCGGCTGCCTGAAGATCCTCTTCTTCATTTTCCCCGTCCATCTCGTTCTCGCTCGACGACTTTTGTTTCTGGTCTTCAATCTTCACCTGAGCTACTCGGCCCAGTTTAGCCAATTTCTGCTTTTTCCTTTCCTTGACGGGAACGTAAGGGACGTACTCATCCTCTGATTCGCTCATTTCTTTAGACTTGCCTTCTCTGTAGCGCTTCCTCGAGAGAACGGGAGCTCCGGGGGCTTTCCCGTCGGATGCTTGTACACTTTGCGAGTCTTCGGAATCTACCGCTGAAGACATAACCTGCCTCTAAACTGTCGAGCGTTAAAACAGCAACCAAACTAACGATGGTACCGACAGCCGACTTATTGTTTACGAAATTCAGAACGGTGAGATGTCGTTATACAGGTTGTTTCTAAACAGCAACCGTTTTCATCGAGCGACATAAACACTTTTAAAATCAACAGGTCTGATGGAAATACCGGTATAATTCAATTCAATCAACTTTTTTCACAGCTAGAACCCTTTTTTATTGCTCTCGACTGTTCTAAATCTTAGAAGAAATTATCGAGTAACATTTTCTTTTACATTAATTTGTTTTATTTATACAAGAACCTGAATTTCCAAAAATCGGGAGGGAGGCGGTTCCAGCAATTACAGCGGGGAGGGAGGAATCGGCTAGGGATTAAAAAAAAATTTCCACAGAATAAAAACACAACAGTTTCAACTGATTTAACTTATATTATCAATTCATAGTTAGTTACCTTTAATAAAAAAGGGGACGCGGGGTTCAAAACAGAAAGGGAAATTCACGTTTTAAACAATCAATCAATTTGAATACAAAACTCACAAAAGGAAGAATTCATGTAGAAGCAAAACTTAAAAAAAGATAATAAACGGCTCCCTGCAGAAAGTCAATCTACGTCCTCTCACACGACTTTTGAAACTCGTCAACTAAAATTCATTCAAAAACAATCGGAATGGAAAACATGGCCTTGCTGGTTAAAAATAGAGAATTCCTTTCAATGAAAAGAATTCGCCATAAATAATAAAAATAATTCAGAAATATAAAAGAATATGGAGTAGTTATTCAAAATTTCTGCTTCTTTTTTTGTTCCTGCGGTCACTCCGGCGTGTCCTCGTCATTTGATTCCCCTCGTTTGAGTCCTAAGCTTCGGTCTCGCCTTTCAGTCTTAGCCGGGCAAAGTCCTCGAAGATGATGTCGTCGTCCTGATCGGGGAGCGAAGCCACTCCGTCCCTGCACGTAACGACAAAATGAATCATCGACTTTCAGAGTGGTAACGATTAACGACATCAAGGGACCCGGTTAGACTCGACTCGACTCCTTCCCGCCGTCACTGACTACAACTCCACGCGTCATCCAGGAATGTCGACTTGATTCGAGCCCGAGTCGAGTCGGGTGGTTGACATCGCTAATCGTGAAAACGAGATGACACTCACGCGTCTAACTGTATCAGATTGGTGTCGACTGGAACGTTGGCTTCTTCTAACCGCGGGCTGAGAACGGCTGGTGAAGGCCGGCTGGGAGGCGGCGTCTCTTCTCGTGGCTTCGGGTGCATTAGAATGAACGGCAACTCGGCTACCAAGTCCCTGGTTCGATGAAATTCAAAGCATATAACTATGTAATCTACCAACACGTTTCAGATGATGCAACAAATACTCCAACCAACTTAACTTTTAATTAAGTTATATATAATTGAGAGGTAGCCATTACCCTCCGAGTGCTCCAAGGCAAAGCTTCACTTTGACTTTGTACTGGACGATGATACCGAGGTTCTCCTTCTGCACAGGTTCAATCAAACTGAAACCAAATTGGCAGATTAATAACCATTATTACTTACTATCAAGTTCACCTATGATTTAATAACGTAATCAAACTTGACTTGGTTATATTCGGATAAAGGTTAAACTTTAAAAGATCAAGAATGAGTTTCGAAAAAAGGAGACAGAGGATGACGCACATGGTGGAAGAAGCCAGATTGGTGTCCTCGTGCTTGAGTTGTCCGTCTAGAGCCAGGCCTCTCTTGTCCTTGTTATTGGCCAATAAAGGAGTCAAGTAATACACTTTGGACAATGTAAAGCCCGGACCAATGGGGAAGCCCTCCCTAGAGTTCAAACAACACGCAAATCGCATTAAGTTTCAGCTACTACTTTCAACTTTCACTTTGAACCCTACAGACTTCTATTCCTAAATGTAGTGTTTTGTAATATCTAATCTTTCATTGATATTTCAAGTCGATAATTTTGGCTTGTTATTGGAATTAAGCTCGACTGTAGGTGAATGTTGGGTCACGTACTCGCTCTCCATCTCAGCTACGGTGCACTTGTACTGGGCCGTCGAGAAAAGGCAAATGTCTGCAAACTGGCGCACTGTGCAAATAAACGAAAATTAACCAAATAATACATACCAGTGCATATCTCAATATAAATGTAACGAAATACGTTATGCTAAGATTTTAATTCAAACTGGCTCTTTCTTAGGATAACGGGAAAGGTCGGAAAATTGAACTTTTTAATATCAAAGTGGAGAATAAATAAGCAAGATTAGATGACTGAAAAATAGCAATGCTCGAAAAAAAAAGAACGTGGAGCTGCGGGGGATCGAACCCCGGGCCTTTCACATGCAAAGCGAACGCTCTACCACTGAGCTACAACCCCGATGAACAATCGCTCAAACTTCAGGTAATTAAGCGAGCAGGTGCTGTGAAGCTTTGTTAGGAATGTTACGATTTCTTTTTAACGAGTGAAGGCAGATTAAATGAAATGTAATTGAAGATACCTGAGAGTTTAATCTTTTTGACGGTCTTGTTGGAATTGTTCTGAATGTGCACATTGACAGCGATGGTCTCTCCGTGGTAGTAGAGCTCCTTATCGAGCGTGGCCTCGAGGTGCAGCTTGTTGGGACTCATCATGAACTCCTTGCTGACCTCGACGGACGGCTGGTCGCCCTGCTTGCTGGGAGCGTACATGATCTTGCGGATGGCCAGTCGCACCGAGTTGCGCTTGTGCGGTTTATCTTCCGGCGATTCGCCAACGAAGCACTTGAGCTCGTAGTCGACTCCGCACGGTTTGCCCGTGTCGCCTGGCGCCGGCTGCAGTGTCACCGACGCCGGGCAGTGCGGGGGCAGTTCGAAGAAGAACGGGAACGAGTTGCTACCCAATTTCTTGATCAACCGCTCCTGCAAATTTCATTTCTCATTAATTAGATTGAATAACCACTCATTAACTTTAATTACAAACACAAAGTTAAAAATTACAAAAATACATCTTTATTCAAATTTGAAAAAAGACTTTCAGTGCACTTTTCCCCATAACTAAACTTAAGCTGCAATTCCAATTATCACGTAAGCATCAACTCAGAATTAAACTGAATTATTACACAAGGAAAAATTTATATTAATATTCTAGAATTATTGCATTGGGGGGGATCGATTCTTAACTCACTTTCCGCTGCAAAAATGGCAAAATTTTTATTGGACGGCAATCTCAAGACTCCCAGGGCCAACAGTAACCGTACCAACAAGGTACTGCCCGGTTCTGGTTACCTCAGATATCGTGCCTTGCTCCGATAGCGTTTCCTGTTCTTCCGAAATCACGTCCAAGGAATGGAACCAGGTCGTGATCCGAGGTGCATATTATCAGATCCCAACTGGTACTAGTGCATAGTGCATTAGATGGATAGGTAGGTAGATAGATAGATAGAGGTTGGGATCTGATAAAACGCATCCGGGGCAAGTGTCAGTGTAATAGAGAATATGTATTTATCTCGATTCAATACACGATATTATCCACCGTCTCTTATTACGAGGGGATAGTTTCAGCTATTGACAATGACACAGAACATTCTCCAAAGTTTCGATTGCAGCTGTTCTCCCTTCTCCCATGACTCCAGGGAAAAGAGCTAGAACCCGGGATTATCTTCCCGTGTATACAAGGTGATCCCGTCTTGAAAGGCAGGTGATTAGTGGAGGGAACGGGGGGAGGGGGGAACGGGGCTGAAAAACAGCTGTGGATCTAAGGCACTCGAGGGCTGCGGCCAAAATCGATAGCTGTTGCTGTGCATCTCTTTACCTTGGAAAATGAACCTTACTCAGCGCACCGTTAATCAAACAGACTCTGTCGTCTCTAAAACAGACTACAACCCCCCAACCCCATCTCCCCCTTAGGAAAATAGGAATGAAAAAATTCAAAAATCCAAAAAAGCAAATTTGAAAACCGTTAAATTATCAAAATTTTAAAAATCGCCGTAAACCGAAAAATTAAAAAACACTAACAACAAGAAAACAAACCAGTCAATGTTTAACCGTGTAAGAGGGGAAAAAAATAACAATGCGACGCAAATAGACGCTGGACGGAAGGCATCGAAATTCGAGTCGCGAGCACGCAATCATCAAAAGAACTTACTCGTCCGTCACATTAACGGCCGACTTGATATCAGCGACTCGAATCACGGCAGCAGTCCGTCCTCCCCCCGCCTCTCGCTTTTGTAGAGCACAACGTAAAAAAAAATCCATCAAACTGCGTCTAACTCAAAGTATATCATAACTTAGAAATATTTTTTTAAAAAATTACAATAGTAAAATTATAGTTACATTTCCTACAAAACTAAAAATAAATAAATAATTAAATTAGCCAATTTAAAATCGTGACGGCAAAACAGCAACAACAGCAACAACTAACCCGAAAACTAAACCCAACTTTGTGTCGAAATCTCCTTATTCTCATCGTATTTCTCTTCACTCATCGGTTAAATTTGCCGACAGGATCGATGACGCGGGATCCCTTCACTTTCGACTGAATCCTTTCGAATGGCCAGACACAACAAGCCTTTGTCCTTAAAACGCTCTTTATTTTATTTCTGACAAAAAAGAAGGGACGGAAGACGATCTCTTCAGAATTCCAATATAAAGAATGGAACCCTTTGATCTCTATCGGGACAAGCCCAAGCAATGGGTTATAAGAGGCGCCTCTTGGTTGAGAATTCCTGATTTGACCTTTCAACTCTAAATATTATAAATATATAACTAGTATTTTTACGACTCTTTGGTAGAACCAGGATTGGATGATTTTCCATAGGATACTGGAGAATCGATTCCAACTCAATTTCCAGCTGTGAAAATTTGAACAAATTAAATCTGGTTAGATAGATTTGAGACCCGGAATCTCAGGATACCCCAAGGTCACCTCGTAATCGTACGAACAGGTACTGCCTGGTTCATGGAACAAGAAAGGGATCTGAATGGAAGGAATTTATAAATCTTCTGAACTTTGGAATTTTATTTTGGCAAAACTATCGATCCGATTTGAATGAAACTTTACTCGTGTGTAAAGTACTGCCAGGACTACACTTGACATTTTTTTGACCGCTATACATCTGAAAACTCGGGTGCCGTAAGCGATCGACTTCCCTCAGCAAGAACCCTTTTTTGAATGGCCGTGGACTTTACTGATAGATCAGACTTATCTATCGATGGCTTGTCGTTTCAAAACTTCCAATTGTTTCAATCGGTATATCGATGTCCATGTCAAGTGTTAAAAACTGTGATATATCAGTCCTTTTCAGCCATGACATATCATACAATTCTTCAATCTTGGCGTCGATATCTTTGATAATCTTGATTAACATTGATTCGTCAATACTAACAAGTCTGATCATATTAAGCACATCTTGATACATATCATATGAAAATATAGACTTAATCAATCAGGATATCTTCCAACCCTGAATCCTGCATGAAAAGTCTGAAGAGCTCGTAAAGGTTCTTTACCGGAAATGCGATACAAGGAGGACCTTGGCTTTTTATTTTTTCACGCAAGTAACAGGAAAAGGGAGAAGAAAAAGGGCACAGACTTGATTACACCGGCCGCCCGGTATCCAAGTGTCCGTAACGCTGGCGGATAATCTTCTCAACGTCTCCCGGGTAACTCAAGCGCCGCCATACAAAATCCCTACCGTTGCGTCAGCAGTGTTCCCCTCTAAGTAAGCCATCCGAAAACAGGCCTTGAAATCTCTTAACCGTTCCCTTAGGGCGACGCCCCATTGGCTAAGGTACTGGACAGGACGCACCAATCAGGTGGGACCATTCCTTCTATGTCAAACCTGATTGGTTAAGGTAGTCGAGCAGCTAATTAGATGATGTACAGCCTCCCATCGATGAGAGGAAGAACAGATGCACATCGGCCGACCAATAGGAAAACAAGGAGGCGTGGCTTAATTCTCCGTTAGGTCGGCTTCAGCACCTTTAAGAGTTGATGTTTTTCCGTCGAGTGACATTCATGTTGCCGTGTTCCGAACCGTGTGAAGGTACAGATGGGCGTGGCTATACTCCCTTTAGGTCGGCTTCAAATTACGAGTTTTCCGTCTAAATGAGGTCTGTAACCGGGCGTGGTCGACACCCTTTAGGGAGTGGTCACTGACGCGACCAGTAAAAAACGTCGAAAGGGTGGCGGCGTCATTCGCTTAGGTAGGCTTCATTATTTCAACAACCTTCGTGCTTACACAACTTTACTTATGGCGACGGAAGGTTGACCGCTATTGACCAATAAAAACCTAGAGGAGCGGAGCCAAAATTACAAGGGATCCCTTCAGTAACGATCTGTCATTTTGAATCCTCTGACCAATCAACGACAAAGAGGCGGAGCCTAGATCCCTCTTTAGGTAGGCTTCAAAAGTCTTGCAAATTGACTTTTTATCAAACTTGTCTAATTCTCCTAGATTCCGCCAACTTCGACACGGTTCTCCAACTACTAACCACAACTTCACAACTTACTAATCTACAACTTTAAACCATCGATCCAGAGGGATTCTGTCCACCAGTGGCCTGGGCAATATTGTCATCTTGCCATATCGATAGTTTGACACATTATATGAAGAAGGATTCTATACATCAAACTATCAAATAAAAAACTTATCTACGATATATCATGTTGAGAATAAGCCTGATACTTCAACATTTCAAACTTGATACATGATATCAAAAAAGGATTCATTATATCCGAATACCAGCCTCAACGAAATAATACGCTTTATTATGTTTATAAGAAGCCTGATATATCAGTATTCCTATTCGATATGCTAACACCAAGGATATCTGACATCAACATATCAATATTTAAAATTCCCACTACACAACTCTGATAACAATAACTCATATGATATACATTACAGCCAAAAGACCCCGCCATGTCAAAACCATGACATTCGATAAAATGCATCATCCAACCCTGCCAACCATCTCAAACACCTAATCCAACTTGACTCCGAGCTAAAAAGCACGTAAACCTTAACGGCTAGTCAGCAGTTGATCCCCTTTTTTCCCAGTACGAGTCCCGCGGGGCTTCTCACATACTCATCCCCTGGAATTCTTTTGTCCCTCTTTTAACTCTTTCTTAAATCTTCCCGGTTGCTTTAAGGTCGTCATTAGGTGGGTGGGTAGATAAGGGGGGCCAGCGACTGATGCATTACGTCAGGTCATGATCAAGTTAGCTGTGCCAACTCCAGGGGAACCTGTAGCTTCCACCATCTCTCACTCCGGCCCATTTGCGCGGGTCGGAGAGGGGCGGCAAGCTAAACGATGTATCGATCGCCGTTTGGTTTTGACTCACCTGGAGTCTGGTCAGCGGTCGTGTGAGGGTGCCTTCGGGCGGGAAGATTTGCGACGAGGCCAAGTAGAGGTCCTTGCGGAATGTCAGTCCCAGGACGTCGAGATCCTCGCGTCCGTAACGGAAAGCGGCCAGCACGTGTCCGTACACCTTGCGATCCTTGATGTAATCCGGGTCGACTAATACGACTCCATCTGTAATGACAACCGGAGAGAGAGGGGCGAAACCCTCTTGAGCCTTGATTGCTTGCCAGACTCCATTAAGCCCAAAGTAAAAAAAACAAACAAAAGGCCAACTCGTTCATAATCTATTGAACTTTGTATTGATCTCGTACCTAGTAGCGACATCTAGCTCCATTTCACTTACCGATAGGATCGACGTGAGATATATGGTCGACGAAATCGCGCTTGCCGAGGTAGACCGTAATCTGAAAGGGACAATTTGTCAACTCTTTACTTTCACACCGTTTCCATCTTAGTGAAAAAAATGTCATATTTGAAAATTGTATTCACCTTTCCATTGGGCGAGCTCTTCTTGAAAACCCTGTCAAGACAGATAAATAAATTTGAATTTTACACGTGTATTCTGGCAAGGGAAAGGGACTGGTTTATGTCCAGCCCCGTCTGACGTTCCTGCAATGTCGACGTTTCGTGCGCCCGCTTTTTTACTCAACAGTCCAAAAACAAATAAACAAAAAACTCGGCGAGAGTTCCTTACTATAATTTAAACCTTAAACTCGAATATTTACTCAACAAATAAAGTTAAAGTTAATTACATTAAACGATGATTACCTTGTGCCTTGCCGTTTACCGCTGTCGTCCATTTTTGTTTCCCTTATTTTATAAAAATCTCCTAGTGAAAACGAGAAAAAGAATAAAAAATGAGAATTGGCCAGTCAGCAGCTCTCAAGTGTCAATTGACGTCAATCGTCAGGGTAGTCCGGCGCGAAAATGTGTGTGTACGGCAAGTGGAGAGCATCTCGACTGAGTGCTTCCCTGCCAATCTCCTCTTTTTGCCCGTCGCCAACACGCTACAACAGAGCAGAGACTGCGCACTTGATTACAAGCCCGCCACTTAATTATTCATTCCTTAATTATGTTTACCAATTTAGCCTTAATGCCAAGCAATATGTTGTGCTGAGCAGTCAGTGCAGCGGGGTACAATTTACCGTTTCCGTTATCTAAACTCCCTTTAAAAAAAAATGATGAAAGAATTACAAGAAGGTTGAATATGAAGAAATTAAAAGACAGGAAATGGGTTTCAGATAAAGACGACCTTGTACCGTTTCTTCCTTTTTTCTCTCGGGTAGGGCATCAAGTGCATCAGAACGATTCAGTTTATATTTTAATCTATTTTTTTCCCTCGTTAGATAGGAGAGGAAAGCTAATTTTCGGTCGGAATGAGAAAGTCATGTTTTCGCAGTAATAAGAAGAGATTATGAATTTTTCCGTGCAGCGCTAAATCAAGGGCGATTCCCTGGGGCTTTTTGCCTTTTAGACGGCGAAAGCAGATCAATAAAACTCGACTCCAAAAGTACCCGACTATAAACCGCCAGTAGACTTCTCACAACATTAAATAATAAACCACCCGTGTGATGGTTCCGAAACTCTTGCTCGCGACGACTCCGTATCTCCCGCACGTGGAAAGTTGTCGACGGGAGCCCGAAACTCGGGGAATGTCAACTCCGCTACGGAATTCATCAAGAGGGAAACAATAGGAAGGAACATCGCGATTGTTACGACTGAAACATGACCCTGCATACCGTGGCAGGACAAAGTTTCTTTGGTTACGAGGGGAAAAAACGATCCACTCGGGCAATCTCGATATCTCCCGTTCCCCGTGCCGGGCATTCAAATTGCCTTCACTTACGGTGATATCACACCCGTGGTACGCATTCTAAGCTTCGGGGCGAAACTACCATACAACATAACTAATTTATGATAATACCTTTTAAGGGAGAATCTGTCCCAGGAAGGAGAACGTGCTGGCTAAACAGAAAAGTGGGCTGGTACAGTTACAGAGGTTTCCCCGCTGTCTCGCGGGCTGGACTCGGGACTTGCCGGGATGACTGAAGTTTGGAGATAGTTTCCCGCTGATTTGATGCTATCTTGAGAAATGCCAATCTGTGTGCGGGCAGAGTCGACGAGTCGACGAGTCGAGCACGAAAACACTTGAACAACAAAAATGATACTGCAATGATTGACGAATTGTGCGGCGTTGCCACAAATAAAACAAAAAAAACTTCAGCGTCATCTAGCGGTAACGGCTTGAAGCTTTTTAAAATTTCTGGATATAAACAAACAGAACGGCATGTTCTAACTAATGAAACTGTGTGTGATCATGTATGCATCTGTATTTAGTATCCAATGTATGGGATTTAGTGGAAAATCAAGTGTATCTTGGCTAATGTGGTTGTGGTCAGCAACGGTGATCCATTTTTAGTTTATGGGAACTGTTCTGGAGTATTAGGAATGATCGAGACCTTGCTTGTTTTGCTCGGTTTTCGCTGCAATTTTTGCCAGGTTTATCTCCCAGGAAGAGACGACTTGAACGAATTACGTGTATTAAACTGCCTTTAAGGTACTCTTATTACATCATCAGGGTCGTTTCAGATGACCGTATCAGGAACGTAATTGGATTTGTCTGGCGGTAGCGCTACCGATATTGACGTATCCAGGAGATTGCCTAACGGAGCACATGTTCCATCAAATACCCTCGGCGGGTAGGTATCGAAATCCTCCTTTCGATAATAATTTCGGCCGGCCGCTTGATTGCGCACATCGGAGGTGCAGAAGACGCGCGTAGCGGGCAATCCGTTAGCCTTCAGTTCGTAAGTATTTCCTGTAAATGAACTCGAATTAAAGTTAATTAAAGGCTTAAGGTGGGTTTAAAGTAAAATGCATTTACGACAATTTCTTTCGTAGACATCGTCGACGACTATAGCATGCCGATGAAGTATATCTCTTCGACGTCTGTCTCTCCAATAGTAGAGCCCGGCGAAGGCGAGGACATTAACGATGAGCAGCGAGCAACCGACAGCGATGGTCACGCCGAGCACGGTCGAGTAGAGCGAACCTTCGTGCGCGGCGCTCAGCGACTCGGAAGAATTGGATGAGCGAGATGATGCCGTGGCCGGGGTTACGCACGTCATTTCGTCCCGCGTTTTAGTATCGCCTCCGAGGACCTTATCCTTGGAGATGAGACCGTGACCGTGAAGGATTTGCAGCTGACCCACGCGGTGAAGTTCGGGGATTAACTGCAGCCAGATGGACAAGCGATGAGAACGAAAGTGCTTGCCTAATTTCGGCTTAGGACCTACGCAACACAAGGGATACATCTTAATTAGCCGCTGTAAGACTGAATAATCTTATTGGTTAAGTCGTTTTTGCGTCGCTTTGAATCTTTGAATCATTAGGGAATCTTTGAATCATTAGGGAATCTTCCAGGAGTCATAAGTGACTTACAACTATAACAAAGGTTGCATTTGAGAATGCTTAGTGTTTGAAGAGTCGTTAACAGATAATTGGGAGTCAATTGAATGAGTCGCCTGAGTCCTGAGAGTCATTATTTGTGTAAGAAAACAAAGAGATTCACATCCAAGATAGGTAAAAGATTCCTTTACATACTTGTAGCTAATCATCGTCAAGGGTCCTTTGTAACTTTTCACTAAAACAGGATTCTTTTAAACTTCATATGAGAATCCTATAGAAGCATGCCATAAGGACTTTCAGTTTCTGTATGACAAGAGTCATATTTAGACAGAGGCTTTGACTGTTAGAAGTTAGTAATAGAGAATCATCGAGGGGTTCGCTACTCCCAAGAATCACCGTACACTTACCGGGGAAATGAGGTGAAGAATCACGAGAATAGACCATTGAAATCAATGAGAAATGAGAGTAAAGAATCACGAAATGAATCCTGACTTTGTACACCTGAAATGGAGTAGCGAACCCCTCGAGAATCATCGACCGTGGATTCAACAGCTATCCTATGATTAACTTGTTGCGCGTGAACCTCAGAGTATCGTTCTGGGAATCATTCCGGTAACTTGAGTCATGTCTTAAAAGGTTCATTGAGAAAGTCTCAAGAATCATGTCTCTCATCAAGACAGTCATTATTGCTATAGTCTTTAAGAATGTTTAGATTCCAAGTTATGGTTTCATATGAATCAAAGTCCAGGTTAGAGGTTAATGAATAGCAGCAAGGAAGAGGCCAAAGGGACAGGAAGAAAGATTGGCACCGATCTGAAGAAAGTTTCGCTGCGTCGGCTCGTAATTTTCCCAGGAAAGTGTTTTGAAGTAATTCCTCTCGCGAGAAATGAGAAAAGTTTCTCGGATACCCTGCTGTCCTTCATTCGGATTCCTGTTGCAAACAAACAGATAAATAAGTAAATAAAACCAAGGAATTCATTCTCAGTGTCCCGTCATCTTTTACAAAACTCAGTTACCTACACGTTAAACATCTTATCTCTTGCTGTTTTCTACCCAGTTTTTACATCAAATATGTTATTTCTCTCATCCTTGTAGAACTCGCTACACAAGTGAATTAGAGAAATTAAGCCGGCCAAAGGTAGAAATATAGAATAAATTTAAGAAAGCAACTTCCTTGGGGGAAGATGATGTAATTTTTTCTTCTCCCAGGGCCTAATCTGCTTTTATAAGACTGCCTTGGCCGCCTACATGAGGAGATGGCCTTTAATGTCCCACTTGGCTCCACTACACAGCGCGGAGGAGAACTCGCAAACCAGACTCCTTTTTTCTCCCTTGTTCAACTCCCCAATGAAAATAAAACACAAACCAAAAGAAATATCCTGTATACAGCGTTTCCATTAAACGTCGTCTGCAGCTATTTTATGACGAATTCTTTCCCCTTTCACCAATTGAATTTTCCCCTCCGCTTTTATGTATGTATTTTTTTCCTCTTCTAAACACGTTAGCGAGGTGACATGAAATTAATCGAAAACATGCTGCCCATAAGAGCCCACGCACATATCATCCTGATGAAAAATGAGACCAAATAAAATTAATTTATAGTCCATTCATCTTTGGCGTCGATCGCTCCACGGGGAAATGAATTCGCTTAATGCCGGGGTCCATTTTTTCCTACCTTTTTTTTACATTCTCCAATTTTTTGCTCCCACTTTGGGTTGGAAGTAGCCAGCGGGGGAAAAAAAATAAAAATACCTACGCGTGTTGAGCAAGGCGTAAGGAAAATAACCTTTCCTCTCTTATTTTTTCTATTTCCAGGAGAGAACACACAAGGGCGGCCAGGGGATATAGCCATGAAGAAAGAAAGAAAAAATGAAAATAAACAGAATTACCCGCTTTTGGCGAAATTGGTAAAGAGGAGCATGAGCGCCTCGGCCGAGATGATATCCTGCTTAGAATAAATATATTCCTGGTTCTGGTGGCGGCTATTCTGCACAGGGGCGCCCAGTAGCAGAGATAATTCAAAGTCCCATTCGTGAAGCATTTTCTGCCAAATATTGCGCCCCAACACATGAAATTTTTTTTAAGAGAGCCTTCTGCAAAACGTGTGACGCCCAATTTACCTTCACCCAGGCGGCGTCCATAACATAGAAATAGCCGTTGATACGCTGCTGCGAATGCTGCTCCACCAGAGAATCGGCCATCGAGACAGCCGGCGCCACAAACAATCCATCGCTGAGCGCCTCCACCGCCTTACAACGACCCTCTTCTTCCCAGTCCGTGTACTCGTTCAACAGGGTGGCCAGGATCTCCGCCTGGTGAAAACGGTACGTCTCCCGCACCAGGCCCTTGAGCAGGTCCACGCCAATATCCTCAGGCAGGAACCCGGCCTCCAAGCCCGTCACCCCGGTGAGAAAGTCGTACACGGCCGGTGGAGTTTCTTCCGTTAATTGGCGGGCGCGGATGACTACGCCGTCGATACTGGGGCCGAAGCCGGGGACGAAGAAACGCCGCGGGATCGTCGACGCCGCTTGGAGCAGGTGCTCGAGAGGGGTGTGTCGCATACATGTCAACACCGAGTCTAACGCTTCGCTGGCGCTAGACGCCGAAGGATCGGTGGGAGGATCACATCCGGCGGCGGAAGAAAGCCGTTGAGCTAACTCCTCTGCATTCGTCGACAGCGACCATGGAGCTAGAGATGATCCGGATAAAAGGATCGCGCGATGGAATAAACCTGTTTGTTTTTTTGGACACATAGGACAAAATTATTTATGCGGTATATTAGGTAGCGCCCACTGACATAGAGGTGATGAGTGTTAGAGTGAAACAAAACGCTCCCGCGAGATTCGTTTTCTTTATACCTGGTACGACGGCCGGTGACTTCATAAGGAAGTGGATCAGCGAGGCGCCATAGCGGTGACCGACAAGAGTAATCCTGTCAGGATCACCGTGAAACTCGGCAATGTTTTGGCGAATCCAGTGGAGTGCTGCCACTTGGTCCATTAAGCCGTAATTGGCTAATCGTCCTTTGCCCTTAGGCCACTGGCCCGGGTTCAAGAATCCTGTCAACCGTCAGTGCAGAAAGTTATAAATTTAGCTTTGCGAGGGACCCCGTAAAGCGCTGGCTTGAATTAAGTTAAGTACTTAAACGCTCAAAACGTTTGTCATTTGTTTCAATCAAAACGGTGGCAACTGTAAAAGCAAGCGCCTCGGGAGAGCGAGTCAATCGACATGGGTTATCACGTGTCAAAAGACGTAGGTTGAAGAGACGTTACACAGGAAATTGACTTGACAGATAATTATGACGTGTCGTGACAGTAATCTGATACTGTACCTAACAACAACTAACCTAACCGACCTAACCTCTCACTCAAGCTAAACCAGCGTTTAGAATAATACGCCACCCCAAACCAAATCGCAGTCCCCGACTAACCTTAACGCCAACCCCAATCTAACCCAAACCAGTCCCAGACTCATACTGAAACATGATTCCAACCCTACCTCAACTTGATCTAACCTACCAAAACCATCCCTAACCCTCCCCCCACCAAACCAAACTTACCATAACTTATATGTTCCGTATATGGGAACATTAGTTACAATCTTATTGACCCCAAAGCATATGCTGATGACGTGAATGGTACTGCATGAATATGAGCTCCTTCTTAGCCAGTGATGGATTGCTTCAAGCATCAAACACGTCAAACAAAGTAGTAATGTTATATACTATCCTTGCTCTTCCACCACAATGACCGTCCGAAGAACGATGACTCGAATAACCCTAAGAACCACTCATAAAACAAACTAGTCTGCAATATATACTATTTATGGCGCTGCTGTACATACGTCATTTCCGCAGCAACAGCAGATCTTTAATTCTTTGAGAGAAAAAGAGATGCACGTGGGTGAATTCACTCACCTACAGGTTGCAAATCGCTAAGATGTACTCATCAACTTGTTCTATAGTCGGATAATTCAACCATCGGGTGCCGTAAACTTTGTGTTTGCAGCGTCCTATTGTGCGCGGCCCCCAACCCAAAACTTTGGGAATTGTCCTAGTCCAAAATTAGGAAATGTTTACCTAAGAAGCCCAGTCTGAAATCCAGGGTGATGAAGATGATACGAGAGTAGCTCGCGATGACAGAGCCGTCGTAAACTTGTCCCGAGCCGAATTCGTAGGATTCGCCGTGGATTAGAACCATGACGGCAAACTTCTCCGGCGATAATGAGGAGCGACCTGAGTTTCACACGGACGTATAAGGATAACACACTGTTCTTAGCACTTCTAATGCAGTTACTTAATTGAAAAGCTAGCCATTTCGTCTTGATCCTGTCAGTAGCACTTGAGGGTAGATTAAGACCTAAGGCTTTAAACAAAACTTCCTCTTCTGTGAATTCAATTCTATGTTCCAAATCTATCACATCTATCAGTGGAATGACGAACGCTTCCGTCTTCTTTTTACAATCATTTACGTCAGGGCTGACTATGCAAAAGAGGACGCCATATTTCGACCAGATATCTTTCTTAAAGCCACCTCAGCTATAAATCCCTTGCTTCTTGCGTAAATCTCTACAATAACACGATGTCGTAATAAATCTCCCTTCCCCAACTCTTCCTGCCCATTTCACGTATCGTTTTTCTCAAGTACGAAACGGATAGAAAGAAAAGCTCAACCTTGAGTCGGGACGTAAATGTTGAGAAAAAGACAATCCTCGCTCTGGTTTCTCAGCAAAACTTCCAGTCGGTTAATCCTGTTCCTGTGCACACCGAATCCGGAGGACGATGCTGAAGTATCGTTTCCCTCAGCAGGGAACCTCTGAGGACACGGCGCACCGAACTGATCTGCCGTTTTCACTCCCAGCCACGGTGTAGGGTTCCTGGTCGGTCCGAAACGGTGGATCCCCGTCGGTGGTGCTGCGTACGGTACTCCAAGATATGCATCAACGGGGGCTAAGGGGCTGCCAAGTGGCATAGTGATCCCTTGCAAGCGTCCGTAGCGAGTCGAAACGATCCTGCTGGCTTGGAACACAGTCGACGATGCGTGCACGTCGGTCACCCATAAACAGGTCGTCGTTATAAGTAGAGGTAATTGACTCATCCAGTAGCGCTTCACCGGAAGTGACGACATGGTATTGATTTTGACATCAAGTGCCGATTTGGCTCCAACGGTGGGAAGGATCTTTCTTCCCTTTTTTTCTCCACCGAGATCCTTAATGTCCTGTCAACCTGGACCGCCGATAACAACTTCGTCCTTTCTATGCTCCTCCTCGTGGCCCGGCCCCTTCAGAAATGCATGAATCTCTCTCGCCCTCGCTCTCTCTCGCTCTCTGCGAAGTGGGCATCAATAAAACATGCGATTTCAAAGGATTTAAGCGAATTAAATTCGGCTTTGACTTTACAACAGAGACGCAAACGCAGCTAAAGAGTCACGCTCCCTGGAGGATGTCTTCTACAAATGTAAATTATGCCGGGAAATTCGAATTATCCTTGCGGAAAACACGTCTATAATAGCTAAACACACCGACTGCACCAAGCTGGCTGTATCATCTTAATACGGTTTCCTTTTAAAATGGACAAAACTGAACTTCATTAATCAACTCGATCCCGTGGTTTTTGTGCGATAGAGAACCGAAAGAGTAAAGAAAACAAGTTTTCACTTCGGAGCCATTACTTCGCGATGAATAAATCACATCGACAGATTTTAATCTTTTGATGCTTTCGAAGAGAGAGAGAGAGAACTTTTACAACAACACGACTTATTTTTTTTCTAATCTTCAAGTCGAGGTTTAGCCAATATTTCAACGAACGAGAGAGACATCAGAAATTCTAAAACTTATGAAAAACCTGTCGTGATATTCTGTGAATTTAGCGCAAGCAGAACGGTTAGGATTGGTCTACGAGGATCCCTGAAGCAAGACCACTTGATAATTCGAGTGGTGCCGCTTGACTGAAGGAGCCGAGTGCAACTGTAAGAGAACTAATACGCCATGAAGAAACGGTGGGAATCGATTGGCCAATGCGCAGTCGCCAAAGTCGTTTTAATTGACTGGCTGGGCTCTGATGAAAAACGTGTTCTGATTGTCATCTCAGTAATAAACACGTCTCTCACTTTTCAACTCTAATCACTATCTACAGAAGCAAACTACTCACTTGGATTAACAAAAAAGTAACTAAGAACCGGGGGGAAGATAAGAGGTTCGTCTGCTACCCAGGAACACTGTTCGCCCATTACCACGTAAAGTAGCTCTTCGAAGATAACACTGCATGAAAACTAATGCCCTATTTACCCTATGGGGCTCTCCCCTAGCGACAGAAGTGAGAAACTCGCCAGAGCCGCCATATTTGGTCCTTAAGTAGATAAGGCAGCACTTCACTGAGGCCAAATCCCTTAGGGCTTGAATCGTAACTTGACTAATTAAAAACCTCCTCTGCTGTTTTATACTTTAAGAATGTTGAAATTCCAGCTATACACACGTCTGAGTGGGAAAAAAGTCGTCTGCTTCAGTTGTTGTCTTCATATTTTTTGTGCCGGTGGTATGGCAGAAGAGAATTCCTTGATATTCAGCAATGCACGCGGTACATAATTAATTCCGTGAATTCTGCCCTTCTGTAAGGTTCTTTCTATCTTTTTGGGTCTCAGGTTTTCATTTAAATTATCTCGGTAGAAAAGTATCTCGTTTGACTAGTTTCCCTGCCGTCGTCGCGCGTTCAAAAATGTCGGCTTTTGATGCGGTTGCCACTGAGAGTATTAATTAGCAACTGATCCGGTTACATACTCGTTACTTATTCCTTACCTCTTTTAGTACCTTATTCCACTGGCTCGACTTCTCTACCATACTGGGTGTAGAAATCGAAGATCAAGCAGCCGTTGCAGTGAATTCCATAGCGTTGCAACGACGTTTTCGTTCCATTTTTGCTGCTTTTAGTAAGTGCAGCAATGACAAACTTGCAACAGCTTTTTTTCCGCCGTTGTATTTTTCTTGCTTCACGTCTTTTATAGAACCGTTGCTTGTGTTGCTGTGACATACGTTTTCTAATAAAAGGATTGTTTACCATCCTGTTTGTTTCGTGCCCTGTTAAAGAGCCTTTGGAATCGATTCTCCACATGTATGGCTCTCCCTTTGATTCCCCAAAAGAATTTCACCAATTTCGGTGTCTTTTATAAGAGAACCGAACAATTTGATTGGTTTGTTGTTTGGGGGGCGGACGGATGGGCCTGCTGCAATAGCAAATATTCCAGGGGCTTTCATAATGAGGACATTATAGTGCGGACCAACAAGGCGCAAGCTGCAATCAGAAACAAGAAGCGTTATTTACGGCCCCGGGCGATTTAAGAGTATATACTTGCACCCTTGGGGTTCTATTTTCAACCGGCGGATACGCGTACACTTCTAACAGATTCAGTTAATTTCAAACGACGGCTAAGCGTATACTTATAATTCATATAATTCATTAATAAAAGTCTTCCTTGGCGCTCTATTTTCAACAGACGGATAAGCGTACACTTCTCTGACAATTCAGTTGAAAATAAAACACCCTTTCTGTGCTCTTTAATGTCAAACGACGACTAAGCGTACCACGCATCTCCTTTTGCACTCTAATTTCAAACGACGGATAAGCGTACTCTTCATTTCCTGTTATAATTAATTGAGTTTAATCTTCTTAAACGCGAAACGAGTGTTTGGGTAGAATGTGAAGGAGTTACCTCATTGCAGACGAAATTAGCGACGGTTTATTCGTCTGTTTGGTCGATGTTTCTTCTGGTGGGAGGGAACCGTGTTAATAGGGTGGCTTGTTAATGAAGCACCGGGGGTTTTTGGCTCATTTGGCGGTTATTGACGTGTTTAATTGAGAGTGAAACAACAGCCTCTGTGGAAATCTCAACATGGGGCTATTCTGCTCTTGGCCAAGCGATCGATTCTAGCCTTCTCGACCAAATTCCCATTCAGCGCTCTGTAGAAGTAGACGTTTAAACCATCGAGCAGACGAAAACTTTACAGAACAATGGCTTGCCTATATAAACTGATACAAAAGGGGAGAAGAGACTCTTCAAGTCCTTCCAACTCCCAACGATTTTTTTTTAAAAAAGTAAACATAGAGAAAACAGTTGTATTTGCATCTCATCGGCAGAAGAGCACTATAAGCAGCACCCACAATGAATCCTTGGGGAAGCTGTATATCATATCCTAATCACGTGACTTTCCTCTTAACCACAAAATAAACAGCGCTTCAGCTACCATTTTTATCGCAGCTATATCGAACGGGGTCTTCATTAAAAAAAAAAGCGCCAACCACTTTTCGGTGAATGAATCGACTGCTGCGATATACCTCAACCCACCAGGGATCACGTCAAAGACTAACACTTCAATACAGTCTAGATGATTAAAAAAGGGTAAGGAATGGCGAAAGGTTGTCATTAAATATCTGTAAAAGTATGCAGTCCATAGCTACGTGAAAAATTGCCAGTGTAGATCGACTCAACCTTGCCGTGATTCCAAATTTTCATCAAGTTCGAGTCACTAGTATCGCCATAGTTAAATTCCAAAAGCGGAAGCAGCATTGGTACCCAACGTTTTTGTGATCAAGACAACTAGGGGGAAAAGTTAATTTTCTACTTTTTCACGCGCAGCCGAGTTAAGTCAAGCGATCCGCGAGAATCGTCAGAAATAACACGGCGTTATTATTGAAACTTTTCATTACTCGCAGGTAGGAAAACGAAACGCCATATCCAAGGCAAACTTGTAAATCCACCAAACGGAATCTGTGCAACGGAGAAATGACAAATACAAAAGTTCTCTCTTTCAATATATCCAGGCCGCCAGCCCTTACAAAAAAAGGAAGGAAGAAAAACAAAACAAAAAACAAGAAGATAAAAGAACGAGACTGCAAGTCAACCTGCAACATACCCCGAGGCACACAACACAAATATGATGAGATTCGCCAAAGTGGAAGAACTTTTACCGCAACGCGGGTTATTTTTTCCCCAGCCACCAAATATCCCCAGCGGAATATTCCTTGTACCGAGAAAAAAGAAGCCAGGTTTGAAGTTGCCCGAATCAGATTCTCATGTATAGACGTCGCGATTTCGGGCACAATTTGCAAATCTTGAAACTTTCATGAACAGTGAGTTTGCCAAACCTCAAAAAGTTGACACTTTTATCATCCTTGGACCGGAGGGCGGGGGGTTGTAGCACCAACTTTTTTTATTTTTTGAGACAGGGCTGGATGGTCTATTTCTTAAAAGGAAACCGTTATAGATTTAAATTTGGCGCCATTCAGGGGCAATTTTCAAAATAGGAAACTAAACACTCGGCCATCTGTTCCGACTCGGCACAATTGATGTAGATCGAGTTATGTTAAGATGCAAAGACGCCTTCGCTGTTTGCTTGACAAGAAGCAGATTAAAATGCACACATGACGCACACTTGTATCACAAATCCAATAGCAAAGAATCCTATTGCTGAAATTATGCATTATCACTGAATTACTTACCGATTAAAGACGTGTCCCAAAGTCACAATATTAGTCCATCAATGCAGGGAGTCAACATCGCGTCTGAATGTTTGTAATGGTTTAAATTTCCAACGGACTTTCGACCGGCGCGCCCTCTAGCGGCGTTCTTGATCTCACCGAATAGTTTCAACTTATTTTTTTGGTATAAAAGAGCGAATCCAATTAATTTGAAATTGATTTCCTTTGAATCGATATTTAAGATTGTGTAATTTGAATAACAAAATAGGGTTTTGTGGTGTATCTTTTTTCCTTTTTCTTCAGTTGGGACGGGGGACGCGCGTTGCGAAAACCAATCGAACGTCAGCTTCGTTTACCGTTGGCCCATTTGAAAAGGACCCAATCGCTCTTGAAGAGATCAGAAAGTCGGTGATACTGAGGAGTTGGGACAACTTTGCACAGTGGGCGAGGCAACCGAGTCCCATTTCAGAAAGCGCACAGAGGTATTATCCTCCCGTGCACTCTGCAAAGAGCTCAACCGTTTAAATGCGAGACTAATAGGCTATTTGGAGACGAATAGTTCCTTGGATATTACTAAATATTCCGTTTCAGCGGACGCTCCCTGGTGAATTTATATACCTTTCTGGAGTACACAAGAGAGATATACGAACCGAGCACTCTGTATCTCTCTCTCTCTCCCTCGCTGTGGCTCTCTTGTGTTGTTCCTCACTTTATTGATTCGTCCGCGTTTTGCCGCTGCTGACACAAGAGGATGGCTAAAACTCTCCCATTGGAAGATAACTAGCCAACTATCAGTTCAGCGGTAATGCAAGTTGGTCTTTGATCGGTTTTTCAACAACAAGCAGTCGGGGAAGTCTTACTGTGAGCAGAACCCCAGTCAAGACTGAACCGACTGTTATCCGCTTTTAGCAGGGTTTTTATATAAATATTAGTAACAATGAATTGTCATATATAAGTACAATACTTTACAGAAAACACTATGATATGGCTAACTAAAGGTTCCAGTCATTTTCACTGAGGTTCCAGCAGATTCTTGCTTGGAAGCGTGGCTGACATAAGAGCTCTAGGTCGAGTTGGAACCACGGATTTTGAGTAATCGGTTCCACTGAAAGTTGCCTTTAGTTGCAGTTCCAGTAAAATCCAACCAAGGTCCACTGGTTCCAGTGGAAATAAACTTGGTTCCACTTAGTCGTGGTGCCAACTTGACTGACGTACAGGTATTAAGTCACACGGCTCTGATGTCATCAATATCTGAAACTGAAAGACTAGCACATGAACCGCTGTGACGTCATAGTCACGTGACTGAACTAGTATTCGAGATCGGTGAATTGCCTCCCTTATGTATGGGTTTGCAGAAGGGGAGGAAGAGCGACATCTGTGACGTCATAGTCACGTGACTGAATTAGTGTTAGATGCATATGTCATGCGCTGTCGCGAGCCTTTTGCAACAAATGTGGCTTACAGGTAGGACAACTGTGATGTCACGATCACGTGACTGACGTCATCAGTAGGAATGTCATTTTTGAAGTATGTTGCACAAAACGACAAAAAAGACAACCGTGACGTCATAGTCACATGACTTCGACATTATCTCTAATATTGACAAATTCTTCCATGTTATAACCATTCTGTCTGCAACAAACGGTTCGAGGAGAAACGACAATTGTGACGTCATAATCACGTGACCGACATTACCAGCATGAGGAATCTATCCATGTTACACTTTACTTGAGGCTGCAGCAACAGGTGGTTTGACAACTGTGATGTCATGATCACGTGACTTCCACCTGATCACCACTATCGATACTGATAAATTCATCCATCTTATAAGCAGTCTGAGTCTGTTGCAACGAGTGGTTTATAGGCGACTGTGACGTCACAATCACGTGACCGCCATGTAACCATCATCACCAATGAATACCCTAGATCATTTCACAGGTTTTCCGAGTACGCTGCGAGAAATAGCTGCTGGCATTAGCGGAACAGGAAGGTTCTATGAAACAACTGTGACGTCACAGTCACGTGACTAGTTCCCCAAACCATCCACGTTGTGTTCTTTTGTCAATTGAATAAAATCTAACAACCAATACATATTCTTGAAGTGCGCATCACCCCGGACCCAACGGTCGACACTTCCGGAGTCCCTCAAGTCGGTTTCGGACAGGACTTGGGTAATTCGAGGCTTTTAATTACGGGCGTGAAAGAGGCTTTATTTGTCGGGATCCTCGAGTCAATTTACGGCCGGTGGTGGTGTTGGGCACACAAGCTTTATTGCCATCGCCGTGGCCGTGTTTACGCAGCGCTGACAAATTAACAATGCTCTTTCATCGCTGTTAATGAATTTCTTTCATTATTAAGCAGCAGGGCTGTGACGCAACTCCCCGACTTCCGCCCAAAACTAACACTTAATTAATGATTTGTTTAAAAAAAATAAGAAAAATCATGTAAATGAGCGGGGAGAAGACAAAGTCAATCCGTATTATAACCATTATATTTTTCATTAATTTCAACAAATAAAGCTTCCACATGATAATTAAAAACAGCTTCTTTTTCGATTTCTCTTCCTATTCTCACTTTCCATCTCCTTATATTCATCAATTTTTCGTGTGTGATAAATT
>JAIQCU010000748.1:0-37042 GCA_022114935.1 Leptestheria dahalacensis
ATGTCGGGTAATCATGCAGCCACTGATTACTCAGTTAGCAGTTACTGGTAACGGTTACTTTATAATCTAGGCGGATTGAGTCCAGTATTCCATCAAGAACTAGCGCTTTACTACCTGAAACCTTCGTACGAGTATCAGGAAACTCCATGGATCAAGTACAAGTTTGATACCCTTGACACTGTACCAGGTCACACGAGCAGTTTCAAAGATACCATTTCAAGGAAGAAGCTTACCTTCAGGGTACTGAGCAAAGTAGCAAGGTTCTGCGCTACCCTCTACGTTAAAGCGGTATCCAAACGCTCAAAAGTACTGATACTCTACGCTACCGAAAGTGGCAAATCCGAAAAGTACGCCAAGAGGATCACGACTGAGATCTCGCGGTACCAGTTCAGGGTAGCGCTAAGTAGAATGGATCAATACAAGGTAGAGGATCTTCCCAAAGAGAGTATCGTTCTCTTCATCGCTTCAACTTTTGGCAACGGCGATCCGCCTACCAACGGAGATGCTTTCAGACGATCCTTGCTGGAACTCAAATCGAAAGGATTGAAGTTGCAGAATCTGCGCTTTGCAGTATTCGCTTTAGGATCGACAGCTTACCCGCTATTCTGTGCATTTGGCAAGTTCCTGGACAAGACGATGACTGAGATGGGAGCGTCAACTCTGTTGGAAATTGCCTGCGGCGATGAACTGAAAGGCCAGGATCATTCCTTCAAGACCTGGACGAATCAAATTACCCAGGTTCTAACATCATCCTCCAGCAAAACCATTGCTTTAGTATCAAGGACCCCATCCACAACAACCTACCAGCACTTCGAAGAATCCAGCAGCGCTGAGAGGTACCGACTCGCTCAAGCCGACGCAGAGGATCAGTTGCCGATGAGTCTGTCCAAAGCGCATGGAACGACGGTGTACCTGACGAGAGTACTGGAACGCAAGTCGTGGAAAAGCGATGCTGGAGAAGAAAAGACAGTCATCTCGCTCGTCCTGGAGACTTTCGGTTCTGGTAAACTCCAGTACGAACCCGGAGATCACATTGCTATCTATCCAACCGTTCATGAAGAGAAGGTTCTAGCGCTACTGAAACGGTTGGATGATGTTCCCGAGCCTGGAACTGTTGTTCAGCTGGAAGCTCAAACAAGCAAGTTGTTCCACCAGAAGTGGTTTCACAGCTTATCAAAACTTATCATTCTCGATTAGGTGGCGATTCATGGAAGAAGGATACGCATCTTCCTTCAGCGACCGTTCTTACCCTGTTATCGCGGTTCCTGGACATAACTGCTCCTCCTACGCAGGAAATGCTGCTGTACTGGGCTCCGCGGGCTACAGAACCGAGCCAAATGAAGAAACTACGATCCCTTGCTGAGGATAACGATTTCTACGACAACTGGTGCAGTTGGGTCCAACCTGACGTTCTATCTGGACTAAACGAGTTCTGGTATCTCATCATTAATTCTACATTAATTATAAAAGGGGAGATTTACATTCTTGTTGAATTCAGGTCAGTCAAGTTAACGGCTGCAGAACTCGTAGGTACCCTACCACTTCTCCGACCGCGCTACTACAGCATTTCCTCCTCACCAGCGCTTCACCCGGGCCAGATTCATGTGACCGTAGCTCTGGCCAGCTTTCGCACTCGGGGTGGAAGAGGACCCTTGCGGTACGGTGTCTGTTCTTCGTACTTGAACGATACTCAAAAGGGAAGTTTCATCGCCTGTCATGTCAAGGGCTCGGAGCATTTCCACCTGCCGGAAAATAGGGAAACTCCGGTGATACTCGTCGGTCCGGGTACTGGAGTGGCTCCTTTCCGAGGCTTCTGGCAACAGCGGGACGCTGAACTGCTTATGAACAGGGTGCAGAAGAACGGACATTCAGGTACAGAACGCCTTATGCGAGTACATCAAACTCTGTAATATATGTCATATCTGTAAGTTACATAATTTCACACATCTTAACATTAACGACACTTGTTATCCAACGTTACAAATACATTTTTTTAAATAGAAAATTACTGTATGAATCAAAATAAGAGATTGGCAAAAAAACGAATGTCACACAATATAAAATAATGGCAAGTACGTTAATTAACCAGTGACTATATACAAAAGTAGTATTACTTAATTAATATATTACCATAACTACTATTTATTAGTATCAAGGTTAACATTTACTAAAACTATTACTGACACAAGACAATGAAAGTATGAAGGTTTTAAAATTGGTTTCTTCAGGCTTATCCAGACTGAGGAGCTTATACAACAGTAGTAAGCCCCCCGTGCAGAAATGGGGTCCTATGTTACTCTATTTCGGATGTCGAGATCAGAAATTGCACCTCTACGCCGAAGAGATGGAGCGGGCCCGGAAGACTGGAGCTTTAACCGAAGTGAGCGTCGCATATTCCAGGGATCCTTCGACTACCAGAATGTACGTGCAGGATCTAATCAAAAGAGATTCAGAGAAGATTTACAGGTATGAGGTTTCCAACTGTCCATCTCGTACAATAACCTTGATATGATGACAATAGATAGAAATTTTGATTTGCTTTAACATAATAGTGAATGATATGGAGAAACACAAGAAAAGTATCATGTTTCTGTGTCAGTAAGAACGTTACAAAAGCATAAGTATTTCTTATTTCATACGTTCTTATAGATTGCTGCTATCACGTCAAGGTCATCTGTACATCTGCGGTGAAGCGACCATGTCCAGTCAAGTATTGGCAGCCGTGCGGGAAGTAATCCGAAACCACGGGAAAATGGATATCCAGCAAGCCGATTACCTTATCCAGATCCTCAAGGAAGAGAACCGCATCCACGAGGACATTTTTGCTTCTGATGAAAAATACTAATGCGCCTATCAATATCCTGAGCTTCGCACGGGTTAATCCTTCATATGTTACTTTTAACTTGACTGTATTTCAGAGGTAATAACAGAATTGTATTCAAAGCCCGTTCTTATTACACAGGAAAACTTTCAAACTGTGTAATTTCAGGAATGATTTTAAATCAACATAAAAACTTTTAAGTAAACTGAACTTGTTGTATCGACGATTGCAAGGGGACCGTTTACTGGCTACGTAATACGCCCTACCGTTCCCCGGTAGAACTTTCAAAGGCATTTACTAAAAGCTATGATTTCGGTGTTGCCTGTCGTGGCGGTGGTAGCGCTGGTAGCTGAGAAGACACTGCGAGACGAGGCCTGACCTGGTCAAAGGGCGTTGCTGAATGAGGTAGGACTACCATAGTTACCCGAGGTGGTAGCAGAAGTAGCAATGGTAGCAGCTATGGGAGCGCCAACTGCATAAGTATCATTTGATACTGCTTTAGAAAAACCGGTGGTACACTCCTTAACAGAGGTAGAGGTAGCATTAGCTGTACCGTTAACGTTTTCCGCGGTGTCAGTTTGGGAAGCAGACACAGATGATACCACTGAGCTTTTCGAAGAGTTAGAAGCAGTGGTTCCAAATAAAAATATGTTTGAGCTCGCCCTGCTGGTTGAAGTGATGCCCGTACCTCTGGTAGCACTGCAGTTTCCGGCAGGTATCACATTTTCAAGCGACGAATCAGATGCCGCTGATGTACGTCTGGCGAATACGAAGCGCCTGTTAGTTGAATGGGCTTTCGGGTTTACTACTTGGGTATCCTGAGAGGTAGCAGCGGTTTTCTCAGCAGTTGTCATAGTCGTACCGCTAGCCCCAAAGGTGAAAACGCTATTTGAAAACGCCGACGTCGATTTTGGATTCGGGTTGATACTAGAGAAAACAAAATTGGCACCAAGAGTTTTTATGGGAGTAGCGCTACCACTGGTACTCGAAGGGTTATGCTCGTTTAGACACGCAAACGGTAGCGATGACAAGGTTCGAGGAGTACTAAACCAAGCCGTGACAGCAGTTCCTGGATGTACGACAGAGTTCTGCATGGTACCAAGAGACCTACCAAACGGGACGACGGCTGTGGTAGCGATACCTGAACTTCCAGATAGCGTTAAGCCGCCTTCAGCTGATTTTGTAATGGGGGTGCTACCACCGGTACTTGGATCGCCATATTCAGTTTTGACGGAAGTCGAAAGTACCGCTGGGAATATTTGAACAGCTTTGTTCGTGGTAATGGTACCTGAGGTAGCAGTTTCAGGCCATACGGTAGCGGTACCTGAACCTGCTGGCCGGAGAAGGGGTGAAATGCCTAATGCACAGGAAGAGGCATCGCTACCACTAGTTAAGTATAACGTACCAGCGGTGGTAGCAGTTGTGTAGCCGGCCATGCTGATGGTACCCAGCTTGGTTACTGAAGCATTAAGTGCTGTAGAGGAAGTTGTAAAGAAGACCTCAGGAATGATACCGCCATACGTGATGTCGCGGACTGGTTGAAAGGAACTGGTCTGGAAGCTAGGAGCGGTAGCGCAAGCTGCGAAACGCAAGCTGCTAGCGGGTTCCATGAGACTCGCAGGCCCACGAATGGGTTCCTCGTGTGCAGACACCCTGGAAGGAAACGCGCTCTCCCTCGATGCAAATGAGGGCCCACCTTGAAATCCGCTGAAAACATTGATAGAGGAAGTAGCTGGACGTTCTACGAGAAAAATCAAAATAAACGTGACAAGAAGAAGTAATTTACTCCATAGGATACTCGTTAAACTTTACGAATTAATCTGATACTTGGACTTGAAGCTGGAACTTCACGTGAATCCGACGACTCGGGTCCGAAATCCGAAGCTGTACCGGCCACTTCAACCTAAACAAGACGTGAATCCTTAGTATTTTAAAACGTTCATCACAGTACCGAAACCAGTCAGAATATCCTTATTTCACACAAAATCCATAAACAGTAAGGATACTTAAAAGCGAATACAATTTGAAGTTACATCGCCAAGTTGAGCCGGATATGGCACAAGAAGTTCCTTGATAGAGGTCTTTACATTCTGGAACTTGTCCAAAACTCTGCTGTAACTTTCGAAACGCTTCAACACTTCCATGCTCCTGCGGAATCTTCCATCCTGCGACCGCTCCATCTCGCTTATGGTGATCCTTGAAGGACTACGGCCAAAGTCTTCCATCTCTGAAATCAGTTTAAGCGTAGTTTCTTCCAAACTAGCCAATGTTTGGCGAAAAGTCTTCACTGAAGCCCGGACATCGGTCTCGTTCGCAGTCAGTTGGTCTTTCAGCTGGTTGACTCTAGGTAAATAGTTGGCAAGCATAGTTTTGTTGCTTCCGTTCAGACGGGACAGCTGCTGGACCTTGGCCTGCAGCTTTTCGTTGTCAACATCGTGCAGCAGTATCTGGTGTAAGCTGAAGCAGCGTGGGCCGGGTGCGCTGCCGCACGGAATGCACCAAAATTGTTTCCTTGAAAATGATAGACAGAAAAAGTAAAACTATCACAAATGTTACTGCTTAACTATAGAAGCGAAATGAAACTTGATGTTGATGTTAACACAAACAATAATCCATACCGGTAAAACTCGAGTTCATCATCGGCCAAGGTGAGCTGCAGCCTAGAAGTTTCAACTTCGGTGACAGGCGACACTGAATCTTGCAACAGCTTTGAAGATATGTTGGGGAATTTTGATTCGCCGATGTCCATTGCCATATCGTGATCTTTTCCGGTCCGAGTAGCTTGCGTGTCCTGTATATAAACGTTAAACATAAGATTGTTTGGACGGTTCGATTCAATTAGACATTAATAAAATTACACTTCAGGTATAGAAAATAACAAACTAAATTGTATTCTAGAAGTTATTACCGTACAATGCCAATTAAATTGCTATCCGAAGGAATTCAATTCTGCCGGTCAAACGCAATAACAGTACCATAAACGGGAAAAGGAAACTTAATTTGAATTCGAAGATCACGTAGAATCACACAACACGACTTGTTACCTGAGTGGTGTCAAGGGACTGACTGAAATAAGAACTAAATCGGCTAGAGAAAACTTGCTTTGACCACCCAGGCGTCACCCTGATTCGGTTAAACAAAAATAACTTGAGAGAATTTTACACTGAAGGCACGCACCAATCCTTGTGGATTGCTGCTTGTCATTTCACGAATAAACAAGATTTACAGTTAGTACAATTTACTTGAAAACGAAAAGACCGACAAGCCATAACAGTGAACTTGAATGCCAAAAACTTCATGCCATTTCACTTGCGTTAGTCCTGCAATACTGTGTCCTGCGGAGCACGAGGAGCTTAAGGAACCTTACAGAGGCCCCTTTACGACCCCGTTTCGGATATGCCGAGCTGCCAGTCTGTTTACCTTTACGTTTAGCTCCTATACAATTTCGAAAAGCAACATGACTTGGAAATTCAAACTCAAGGAGAATTTATACAGAAATTCTAAAATTTAAATTTTCCAACGAATACAAGTATAACAATAATCCAGTTCCAACAATTGATTCGAAATTATAGTTGGCAGTTCCTCGTGTTCACAAGAGATAGCGCCAGCCTACTTGAATAAACAAATCAAATTGTGATTACACAAGTTCTACGTTTTCCCAAAGGTGATTTTTGCGTTTTCCAATCTTCCTGTAGTAGGATATAACTTTTCCATTCATAAGGAACCTTTTTCCTATTACCTTTCCCTGCCAAGGCAAAACACACGTGCATTTCAATTGTGATTAGGTCCTGTCATGACAGGCGGTCCGCGAAAGGGCCTCTTCACGATTTCAGCTCTATATTTATACACTTGTCTAAAAATGTTCAGTTCTTTTTGTCAGTAATCAAACTGTGTAAGAAAGCTCAACAGCTCTAGCTTTTGTTTGTGTTCCTGTCACCATGTGGGTCTCGTCTCTGTAACTTCTGTGTTACGGCTTATGATGTAAGTACCTTCACCGCAAAAAAAAGAGAGCGCCATTACCATTAGTTCCTGTTTAAAAATCCAGCAGAATACCCTTTAACAGGAGGAATTGAATTGGACACCGACTCCTCTGCTTACTGTAACGCCAGGGTTATTGTAACGGAAAACACTTGCCGCACCGGCGTTCGCGGCCACAATCACGTGGGTGCAGTTCGAGATGTTCGGAACCAGGCGTTGGAAGATGTCTGCCAGAATTAGCTCGTGAGGATGCAACCCCGTTCCATGAAATTTACTTCACTTGTTTTTATTTAATGGGGAAAGGTATAGGTGATAAGGTGTGAAAGAACAGAAAGAGGGGAGTTTACCGTACCCAAGACATCACCTTGCAACATCCAAGCATATTCAACAATCTCTGGCCATTTTGCTTTACTTGAGAAATAAGGTCGCGTGACTTTCAAATAGCTCTCCTGTGTTGCTGAGGCAAACAGTGTCTCGTGAATTCAGTCGTTCGGTCAGCAAGAATTTGAAGAAAACCGTCTGTGTTCTCCCTGACATCTACCAGACTGGTGCTGTCCGTCGAAACCCATTGTTTGTGACCGATACCGTCTCGACCAGGACATGCAAGGCCAGTGTCGCATCATGCAGTCTGCAATTGTCTATACGTTGCAAACGCTATTACCATGAAAGTTGTCAAACAAAACTGCTTGGATTCCCATCGTGAGCCTAATGTTTTGGTGAAATAGGTAAACACACAAAGTGTGTGTCCCTTTGGCCCGACCGCGGTGTGTACCAAACAGGTTGCAGACTTACCATGTCAGAAACTTGGCTCTTCCTTGTAGGTCATGCAATGTTTTCCCAGCATCGTTGAACAGTTATCTGAACCAGCACTACATCTACTTACAGTTTCAACTGCGTGCTTTGTTCATGAATACTAAATCCTTGCTGACGCTTTCACTGGCCGGTTATCGGAGATTCATAGAACAATGTAAGCGTTACACGTCTGCAACTTGCTAGAGTTATTTGTGTATTCAGGTGAAGATACATAGATTTCCAACGGTTTTTTTTATGCTTTCGGTAAAATGCGCCTTCTTTTTATAAGATCCGTTCGTGCCCTTTCGTGTATTGAATTATGAGTTAACGAATGGCGTAAAGCGGTCGCATCCGTAGAGCATCTGTATGAGTGAAAATAGTAAGTTCCGGTCGCTTGCGTGTTGACTGCAATAGCGTATGTTCTCGAACTCCTCGTGTGTTAAATGTTTACAGAAAAGTGAAGATACAAGGATGTGGTCAAGCTGGCCTCTGATGCTTGTGATACTGCGCCTTCTTATTGTAGGCGTTCGCGTCATTTCATATATGGTAAAAGTGATTAGAGCACAACTATGGCATATTATGTTTGAAGCATGTGAGAGAGTAGTAAATCGTGATTGCTTACGGGTCGCTGACCAGTAGACTTAGATAGCTTTTGACAATTCATTTGCAGCAGGCTAAAAATGCACCCAACTGGTGGTTACCTAAATAGACTTGCTAGCTACTCGTAGGGCAATGCACTGCTTAATTTTGACTCAGTCATCTCTAATTTCAACTAATTGGTTTTATTTAACTCGGTTGGTTGGCGTTCGTATCTTCTTGCTGGCCTTGGGTAGCAAATGGCCTCGTAAAACCTCGTACGCAAACACAGTCAGACTAATGACGGTTCCTGATCCGAGAATGATGAAAGCGCTGGCGAAATCCGTGAGTGACAGCTTCCTCGTGCTTCGATCCACGGTTTTGTAGATGAAGCAATTATCACCATAACTTACTTCGTTCAAGTGTTCATGAAGTCCGGTGCTCAGCGACTCGAGAAGACTACACATGAAGGATATACAAGGCATGGAATCATTTGATGAAACCTAATACTTACAGGACATCAAGTGCATTTCTCAGTTCGTGAGGGCTGTTTAAGGGTATAACCCACCCCCCGAAGAATATTGGAATGGATTCCGCAGCCAAAGTACAGCTGCAAGAACCCGTCTTTCTGAAATCTTTGTCGAGATAATATTTTGCGGTCCCTGTATCCTGTCAAAAAGGAACAACCGTTTTAACGGGCTCTATATAGTTTCGAGTATATTACAAGAACGAGAACGTGTCCTCCATCTTTAACCATTGCCAAGCATTGTTCCACACGCATTTCGTCTACTACTGTCCCACACAGCTCTTTTGGTACTTTCAGCGTGTTGTCGCGATACGCCTGGTATGACGGAATGGTCTACACGAAATGCACAAGTGATTACTCTTGGAAGATGCTGTTTCTGACACGCCGTATACTTCAACAGCCATTTGGAAATAATCGTCTTCTGTAGTCAGGATCTGGGGTGTACTCTTATTGACGATATCTTGAAGGGATTTGATTAGTGGTGTCACTTGAGGGTTTGTCATGTAAGTTATCAACGAGCTGCTGTACGCGTTGACAATAACAAGAGCAGCCAGACACCAAATCCCTGCTAAGAACTTTACAGTCCGAGCTTTTGAAAAACAGGCAGCTCCTTTACAAAGTTTCCGTTATTCTAAACCACTGCTTGTACACATAATGTAAGTTGACATTTTACCTTGGTTAGTAGCAACTCCGACCACATAAAAAATGGCTCCTCCGTAAGTCAGAAACGGGTCCTGCTCCTGGTGTCTATGAACATACTTCTTGGCCCGAGCGAAGCATCTCAGCAAGAAACTCATAACAATCATAGAAGCGAAGACGCATGCCCACACCTGCATGTACCAACATCCTTTCAACAAAGCCGTATCGGATGTAATATACGTTTTTAACGTACGGAGTTGGTGTAGGGAAGAACGACTGAATACACGTTGGCTTCTTTTTTGGGATAGGGTATAATGACGTCAATGCTATTGCTGTGGATGACGACTAGATGATGGGCAATATGGTTTCTACCATGTACAAGAACGATATTTCCCTCATGGCAGTCGAGTCTCTGCAGCAAAAATTCTAATTAAGATAACGCTGCTTTCTAATAGAATATTCAGTATAATGTCACGTTGCTATTGAAAACAGCGGGGAAGTTATTGAAACCTGTGTACTCCGTTTGTACAAGAGTGTACCTAACAGAAATTATGAAAGTTCCGTACGATTAGTGCTTCGCGACCTGTAGCAACCTATAAAAGTTTACGTGAAATTGGCACGGGCGGACATCCAGTCAAACAAAAGCAACTCTCGGCCGCGGAAAACAGTTTCGTTCTGATCGTTCATTTCCATGTAAATATGACGATCCTAAAGAATAGTAACGGATTCACGGGTAACAAACAGCTGAAACAATTTAATGCGTTGAAAACTACCTCGCGAAACCCGATGCGTAAGTGCTTGCCGTTAAGATAACTTAACTTCGGTTGGACCAAGCCAATGATCTGAAATACTGACAACAGTATACTGAACATGGTTGTTTTCGTCTGTATGGCTACCTTAAACGTCTTCAGTCAGCACAGAACTCGGCACCAAAGAGATCGCCCGAGCTGGTTTTATACTGCACATCAGCATATATGGCGTTAACGCAGCTCGTTTAGTTTATTTCGACCGAGTCTGTTAACATGGAAACCAAACAAGCTGCAATGCAAGTGCAACTGAAAATTTAATTAGATCGGGGAGAGGGAACAATATGCGTTAATTCAGTTATCGCTTGCTCTAAACCCCCGGTGTTCAAGAAACGCTTCTGGGCGTTTCAGTAGTCCAATTGAAATAAGAACAAACACACGAAACTGATCCGTCCTTATTTACGACAGAAAATCTTTAATAAGCTCCGGGTCATTTAGTTTTGCTATAGTTGCACGGCTAACAGTGCAATACCAGCACCTCGCACACTCTCGGGTGTCAGTACATCCATAATGAAAACCCCACAAGCACACGAAACACGACCGGCTGCTCAAGACGGTAACCCGTGCTGCGTATAAGCAGTTCTACCGGCAATTGATTGTGTGCACCAGTTAACTCGCACTGCCATTTGAACCTAAGAAAGTGATCGCGAATCAAGTGAGAAAGTACATGTCACGTGCTGTGTCAATATCAATCATCGCATAGTATGTCAACCGTTGTGGGAGGTCTCATAATCAAAACCCAGTATGAAGCAACGTACAATTCAATTAGGCGTACCAGGTCAATTTTGTAGCTCATTAAACAAGCTATATGTTCTGAATTATATCCGGTGCCCTACACGACATGGATTTAACCTTAAGAAGTAGCAGAGCCCTTGAGTGAATTTGCTTTTTATCTTATTTCAAGTGTAGCACGTGGTTCGTACTTCTGAGTCGTGCATAGTTACTAGAAACGCATCATCTTGTTTTTATGCAGCGCAATCGAGCTAACCGACGTTGACCTTATGAGATCGAATGTGTCAAGCGGATAATGGGATTGTAGCGAAAGGGTTAATAACTCTTTATTGCAGGTCAGGTAATAACCACCGATTTCCATGGCAATGTATGTTCGTTAGGTGCGCTTAGTGGGGAGCAGAGTTGACAGAGCAATTAACCTTGATTGCAGGGTAGTCATTCAGTGTGTTTTCCATAGCAAGCTGCATGAAATCTGTGAAACAAGTAATTGTCAAGACCGTCACACGGTTTGTGCATGTTGTATTGATATTTTGACGATATATCGGTTTAAGTACTTTTCTCACTATTAACTAACTTGGCATTCTTTATGCTGTACAGAATCTTTGAATTTTGAAAGAGATCTGTTCCTGGGGTCGACGATGCCGTAAAAAGGATTGCTGATATGGATAATCCGTTCCGCAGGTAGCTGAAGACAATGATTACTCAGCAATCGAGGTTAATTACTCTGTCAACCCTGCTCCGCGCTACGCGTACTTATACGAACGTACACTGTCATGTTATTAACTATGTACTGACACGCAATCAAGGGTTATCAACCCTTTACTACAGCTTTCAGTAGCCCCCTTTGGCACTCTTCGATCTCTTTAGCGCAATAACCGCTTAGCTCGAGTGCTGTATAACACAATCACGGGCTCCCGATTCCTGTCTGTGCTAGTCTCGTTGTTGGCCAGTCGTCACTTCACGGCACCAGTTAAGAACCATGTTCAGTAGGTTTGTCCTTTTAAATATTCTACTGGTTCTCGCGGCTCCGCACGCTTTAGGTTCTCTTCGCAGCAAGCATTTTCGCGTCGGGTGTTGCGAGGTATTTCAGGTGTATGTTACCGGTATCAAAGTTATGTTATGCGTCTGCGTTTTGCACTTCAGAATCCCTACGGCTGTTTCTCAGAGGTAAACGCACTCAACGAAACGGTCTATGGGGGGTTTAACGTAAAATTACTTGAATGGATGTCCGTCCGCCAAAATTTCACGTAAGGTTTAGTGTTATGTTTGCTGACCTGCCACGGTGTTGTAATCGCATGATTCCACATTCAGGTACACACTTGTCATTACAGAATCACTAAGTTTCGAAGAACTTCCCGCGCTATTCAGTAGCAAAGTATAACTTTTAATTTCTTATGGAGTAAGGCTCCTTATTCGACAATTTCCCTTTAGAACATCGACTGGTATATGGACAATTATGCAATATGGCACGGTAGGAATTACATTGCTCAGCGCCCGTATCCTGTGTTGTTCTTCACCAAAGTGTCATAATTCCGTATCCAAAGTCACAAAGTCAACGTGTATGCTGTCATTCTGCCCTACACCGTGACGGTAAATATGTGCCACTGTATAATTATGCTTAGTACTTCATGTTCACAGGAAGGTCAAATACAGGTATGGGCGTTTTTTTCGCTTCGATGGCCGTAATAAGTTTCTTGCTGAAGTGCTTTGCTCGTGCAAAAAGGTCTATTTATCAACACCAGGAGCCCGACCCTTTTCTGAATTACGAAGGAGCCATGCTGTATGTGATCGGCGTAACTACCAACCAAGGTAATTTTTTGGGTAAATAAGGAGCACTGAGAGTCGGCCCTTGTAACACGTACCCTGGAAATGCAATCTCGTAAAGGAGCTGCCTGTTTCTCGAAAGCCCGTACGGTGAGACTGTTAGCAGGAATCTGGTGTCTGGCTGCCTTGGTCATGGTCAACGCGTACAGCAGCTCTTTGATGACCTACTTACTGACCCCTAGTTTCAAACCACTAGTCAACTCCGTTCGGGATATCGACAACAAGAGCGAACCTCAGATCCTAACTCCAGCAACTAAGTGGTTTCAGACACTTGTTCAGGTAAGTTGAATGAAAAAACAAGAACACGCGCGTTGTCTAACTGAGCTCACGCAGACGAGTCCAACGTACCAGTGGATTGCCGAAAACGTTCTAAAAATACCAAGCGAATTCTGTGGAGTCGACTTTGTAGATGAGCAGCGCAACCAGCAGTGCTTAACACTGGTCAAAGAAGGAACACACGTCTACGTCGCTATAGTCTAAGAAAACATATGCCCGACACATTAACGCTTATCCTTTTAACAGATACGGCTCCTGCTAAAGTTTATGTGCACAGAGATTACAAGAAAACGGGGACTTGTGCGTTAACTATGGCTAAAGAAGAAATCCCCGGAGTGTATAGCGGTTGGGTCCCTGCCCTTAAACAGCCCTCACGAAATACGGAACGCCATAGACGTCCTGTAACTTTCATTCTCCATCCATGATTATTTTCAAACTGAAATGCGTACTTAACTCTTTGTCTTCCGGAACTGATGAGCAACGGATTAGCATCTCACTGGGAAGAAACTGCCAGTGAAATTCCGATATTCTGTCAGAATTACAAGCTAGTAGATCAAGGTTTAAGGAAACTGTCGCTGAAAGATTTGTCTAGCGCTTTCGCCATTTTTGCAACGGGAATTGTGATCAGCCTCTTAGCTTTTTCATACGAAGTTCTAAGAGGCCGTTTAATGCCCAAGGCCGGCAAGAGGACGCGACAACCTCAGCGGATGACAGCGCATCAGCAACCCGTAGAATTATCCAACGCTTAAAGACAAGAATAACGCAATCTGTCGCAGACAAGTCGCTGGATGCGCACGGTTTAAATAGTTACAAAAATGCATGATTTACAATATTAAAATCCTGCACAGAATCACATACTGACTAGTAGCAAATTTAGTACCCGAACGATATTCGACTGGAAGTAACAACTGCTAACAAACTGCTTGAATTCCTATTTAACCTATGCAACCTAAATAAAACTTAAAGTGGAAACCCGCCCACCCAGTAGGGACCTCCTCCGTAAGTTGTTGTATGACACTTTGATAATGCGCGTAACAGTTTGATGGTGTATGCAGGCAATATATCTCCTTTGGTGATTAATTTCCCAACTCGACACTTAATACACAACGCCTCAGACGAACTGAATGTTGCAGCACAGTTTTCTTAACGACTACAATTACATAATCGAGTCTACGAACTATAAATGCAATCACCTGTTCCGTCGATTTCAGTTGTTTAACGCCTGGGGTCGACATGTTCACGCCACCGGTGACACTGAAATTGAGGAACATATACTCGTATAGAAACCCAAGTAATCCACGCCATCTTGGTTGAGTGTTATGGTTTGTCCCTCGAGTTTCTTTTCCTTACAACTTGTCCTTGACACGCTGTATCCAAATGGTTTCTATTCTTTGTTAATAGCCTTCCGAGGAGTGAGTCTGACTCGACGGGTAATACCGGAACAAACTAACAGGGGACCAGTGGCGGCGCTTCAACTTTTCGTCAGCTGGGGCAAACCTTAACCCGGTCCAGAAGGGGACCCATAAGTCACAAGAACGTCATAAGATTGTTAAAAGCATGATTATTACTCTGTACTATTAGTAATATAAAAGTAATATAAAGATACATTTAATGTCTAAACGTTTCGTTGCATATGTCAAAATACTAGAATCATAAATTAATATGAAATATATGAAATCATACGCCAATCATGGTTAATTTTCCTCTAAAAATATGGGCGAAAATAATCTACCAGAGATATATAGTGCCTAACTGGAACCAATTAAGATAATTTAGTAAATTACAGTTAAGTAGTCCTGCTTGGAACTTTAAGCTGATTGTTTGCAACAGAGTTAACTAACTGGAAACTAGATGGAATTAAATAATAATGTGTATAACAAGTTATAACCCACAGCTCCATATAATTAATACGAGATGTTTATCTGACAGATAAGTAGCGATCACAGCGCCACCTATTGGAATGATATTGAACTGATTTTAATTTAAACAATTTATCGGCTTCGGAATTTGATATCGTGTAAAAACTTCATAATTGCCTATTAATAACTAACTAAGATTTTAAAAAGAACATTTACAGACCATTAAAAATTTTCTAAATGAAAATTAAGTCATTTCTGTAGTACCTTGCCGTGTACTTAGAGCAAGAGTTATCAAGGGGCCACGAAGGGTTCAAGGTACAAAACCATTCTCCGGTGATAAACGCATGTGGAACAGAACATGAAGTTTACAATTCGTAAGTTTGTTTCCATTTTCATTCATCTCAGGTTGTTTCGTATTTTTGAGCCACTTACAAATATGACTTGTTGTTACGTTTTCCTTATTTTTCTTGATATTGTGAATCGTTTAGCCGTGTGGGAATTAGGAATTTGAATGACAGCCCATGTAATTATGTGAAGTTAATTTTATCTTGATATTATATGCTACCCTAAATTGGACGGAATAATTGTAGGCTAATGAACTAGTAGTAGTAAGTAGTAAAAGTATATGTTTATATCTACAGCACGCAAACTACTCGAAGTGGAGAAGACCGCGATCGGGGATTCGCACGACAGTCCAGATGCCAAGCTGCTGCGATGGAGCCACGAGTCGGAGTCCGAGTTACAGTCGGAAGATGGGAGCGAGCTCGAGTGCCCCAGCACGTCGTCCCTAACACTGTTGCAGGAATCGACGTTTTCCCTCGCCGAACTCGAGACAACCAAGCTGGAACTCAACTTGGCTAAAGGAGAACTCGATTTTTACCGGTAATGTGACCCTTCTTTAAGTAAATTAAATCTTGCAACTTTACTAATATCTTGTTGCTGGGATGTATATTTCGTAGGAAACGCTTCTGGTGCGTCCCGTGCGGCCGAGCTCCCGGCCCACGCTGCTTCGACCTGCACCAGTTACTGCTGCAAGATACCAGCAAAGAAAAGCTGCAAACCAAGGTCCATCAGCTGCATCGTCAAAACGAGAGCAACAAACGCGTGCTTCTCCAGCATTTGTCGGGCATCAGTCAACTGAAGAACCAACTGACTGCAACTGAAACCGATATCAGAGCTTCAGTGAAGGCTTTCGGCGAAACCCTGGCTATTGTGGAAGAAATCGCCCTGAAACTGGCTTTAGAAACGGAAGACTTTGGCCGTAGTCCGTCGGGGATCACCACCAGCGAGCTGGAGCAGCTGCAGAATGACAGATTCTTCAGGACTGTGGAAGTCTTTAACCGCTCGGAAACATATAAGAAAATTCTGGACAAGTTCCAGGATTTGAATGCTACCATCAAAGAACTTCTTGTCAAGTATCCAGCCCAACTGAACGAGGTTTATTTCTATTTCCTTTTACTCTTTCTTATGGATTTCTAATAAATCCATAGTTGTGGCAAATTTGAGACATAGAATCTAATTTACCTTATTTAAATTTTAAAGAAGTTACATTCTCTCCAGGTCGATAAGGAAGAAGACTGCCGGTCGGATTCTGCGTCGCAGCCGTCATTGTCCAGTCGAGTGGGACCTCCAAGTCCAAGTATTTAGATTACTTACAAGCACATCATTCATCCAAACTCACTTAAGTTACTTTATAACTGAGTGATCAAACTAATTAAGTATCATCTTTGTTGAAGAATCTGTACTACATGATAGCTAACCAGTTTTAACCATAAATACCAGTTTACTGTTGTAAACTAATTTACGCAGCTTAATAATTTACCGTAATTGAATGATTTAGAATAGTAGGATAATTTCATATTTGGTATTCTAGTAACTTAATCAAACTAGTATTCGCATAGTTGCTAAGCTTAATTCTAATGTTTTCCTAATTTTTGAATTTATATTTTCATATCCATGTTTGTAGAACGGGCAGCCGCTTCTTCGCTCTGTTTCGCCAGCGGGTTCCAAGTTGTTCCACCACCATTCGCCACTGGGGGCGCGTTCTCCTCTTCAGCAGCTGCAGTTGAGGAGCCCGTCCGTTGGCCTGCAAGACGCAGGGAGCCCGACAGCAGCTTACATTTCCAGCCATTTTCTTTCGCGACCACTGCAACCACCCATACCAGTTCATCCCAACCCATCAACTACTTTACGTATCGCGGTATCACTTCTGAAGGCCCGTCTAGAACTTTGTCAAACTCGCTTTCAGTTTTTCAAGACACGCGGGGTACTATCGAAAGTAGCTACCCTGCTGCGTTCACTGCTGCTACGGTACCTTTAAACACCAGCCCCAATGCCTTTGGTATGTCGTTTTCTGCCCGGCCTACATGGTTGACTAGCGCTACCGCAACACCAGAAGTTGCTACCTCGGGTATCACTACTTCCGATCCAACTGGTCAGCCTTCCCTATCGGTACATCCTGCGTCATATGCGAATGAAGACAGTGCTTTAAATCCCGGTGGTAGCATTGGTTCTAGGGAAACCACTGAGAACAGCTTAACGGCACCTGCTACGTCGTCCGGAACTGAGAGTGTCGCTACCGTGGCAAGTGTGGAATCCGTCCTTCTCTTTAGTGGGTCACTGGGTACCACCCAGAGTTCTGAAGTATCCCCAGCTGTTGCCACCACAAACGGTACTTCTCCCGTAAACGAGCAGAAACCTTCAATTACCGGTGGTAGCGCTACTGAAGCTAGCCCCGTTATTTCCGCTACCCACCAGGATTCACAGGCAATTACAACGTTACACCATGTTCTAAATTCAAGTAGCGTTTTCGTCTTTGGGGGTAGCGGCATAGATACGACGACTACGCGGGAAACTACTGCTACCCTTGATATCACCAAGATGTGGAATGCAGAAGCACGTTCGGCCGAACGACGCATCGTACGGGCTAAACGCAGATCAGGAACACCTGATACTTCACCCAATAGTGTGGTGTCAGTCGCAACCGGCCCTGCTACCATCGAAACGGCTACCAGTCCAACCACCAGCTCCAGGTTAAACGATGCTGCGGATGCTACCATCGCTTCCAACACCGATCATGAAAATTCGGCGAGTACCCCAGTTGTACCATCGATCTCGACTCCCCAGAGTGGTGCCGCTGACAGTACAAACGGTATAACTCACTGCTACCTCTAATATCTGATACGTTACTGATCAGTAGCATTACATTGAATCTATATTTTATTTAAGTTATAAATTCAATGGACATCTAACATTGTTGCAGTAGAAGCCACCGGAAGCACCCTTGCTACCACTGATACCACCGCTGACGTGAATCAGTGTACTACCACAGCAAGTGACCCCGTGATACCATCATCGCCTTGCAGTATTGTCGCCTCAGATTCCAGCGCTACCGCAAGCAAGACCGATACCGGGCCAGTTACCGTCGACAAATGCATGTAGAAGTTTGACGGAATGCGGTAGCGACTATCCAACGCTGTGGTATACCTCGATTCTCTGTCATTTTGAATGTTGTTTAGCCACTACGGAACCAAGTTGATGAAAAACGCTACTTTAGAAGATTCAGTGAAGCCATTCCAGTTTTAAGTTCATTTCTGTAACTGAAAAAGTGCTGAATACAGTTTAATTTAACCTTCCTATTAAGTATGTTCAATTCTTAACGCCTTTAATTAAAATTAAACTGTCTACTAAATACTGTCTGTAAAATACTATCTTGGTATCGCATCGATGCAATGCTTTTTGAAGATATAGATGCTGGAAGAGGCCATCTAGAGACAATCAAACTAAAGTTGGCAAACAGGGGCTATTAAAGCCCAATTTGAGCAAGTTTTGAACAATACAGTAATTAAAATGGAACTATAGATGTAATGATATCCATAAATTTTCATACTGATTAAAAACTTGAGAAACTTCAAATTTAACCCGCGGGTTGTATCAAAAATTATTTGTTAAAAAAGCCGGAATAACTATTCGCTTTATACCTGTACACTAAAACTTTACTATACAGATAACTCGATTTGTTGTTAAACGTTAAATGTCTACAATATTTGCAAATGTCATATTGATATCATGAAATCAAACTATTACTGCATTGAAGATGTGTTCGTAGACAGTATCAAAAAGGAATTTTCCAAATTAAAATTTTATCATTGACATATCGTGAAACGTTACTTCGACGTATAACTAAATTTTGCCAATTCTTTTAACGATAGGAACAATATGGCAAAAGTCATCGCAGATATAACTTAATATAAATGACACTAATTCATTAATTAAAAGGCAAGTAAAAAAACAAATTAGAAAACCGTTTTAATCTCACCCGAAATGTCTATATATTTAATTAATACTTAAATATAATGAATACTTACATAATCACAGAGCTAATGAAATATACTACAAAAGGATAATGATTTATTAGAATATCATTGTACTTTTGTACTGCTTGTTTTAAAGATGCAGGGATGGATATCTGATAAGTACAGTACAACAATCAAGGTCAAGTTAGGGAAAGCCAGAAACACGATCAAGTTTAATCTTATCAGCTTTCACTTCGTTGAGGGTTCTACAGAGGTCGTTAAAACCCGGGCAACGCTAATCCGCCTTTCCGCGAATTCCTTGGGTCATGTCCCCAGAGAAGCACATCAACCCTAGCAACCAAGACTTGTCCTTTCATTAGAGATAACTGGGCAAAAGGACTCGACACACCCGGTTCAGGTTCAGTCGTCAGCTGGACACTGCCACTGCAAGAAGCTCTGTCAACTTCTCAGCAGCACGCATTCTTGTCAAGGATTGCAGCCTTAACAGCAAACCGTCGGTATTTTGGGCGAATCTTCAACATCTTAACCGGAGAAATAGGTTTCAGCAGGTCCAAGGTATCGGGAAGTTCCTGGGTTGTCATTCTTGTCCTCTGTTTGAGCCGTTGTGTTGGAGCTGAACATTTGTCCTGACCGCTTGCAAAGTTGCGAAATTGTTGGTCCAACTGAAACGGATAAAGCGTCTGTGAGAGAGGGTCGTTCAGGTCTGGTCAAAGGTCAAGGTCCTCTCGTTACGGCAAGGTCATAGAATATATCAGGTTCGCAAAGTCAAAGTCCGGAGCTTTTATTCCTGTCCTCTATCAAAGCCGTTGTGTAACCGTATGTCTTGTTGATGATGTCGCAAATTTCACAATTTCTTCTGTAAGACTTGAAAACACTATTAAACGAATTCAGCGTCAGTATAAGAGATTCTAATTGGTTTTAAGAGAGAGATTGTACCTCACCGTGGCTGCTTCCTTAGAACGAGCTCACCCAATACGGACTAATGTGTGATGTGCTGTTATCCAGCCTGAATAGGACAGCCACTGGAATGTTTTCCTTGTCCAAACCGTTGTGGAAAGTGTGAACACGTGGAAAAACTTGAGATTCCATATGTCATAAGATTATTTTGCCAATAAATATACCATGAAATTATTAGTTTGAACAATTTATTGACCTTCAAACCGAATTAATTTGGTCAGGTTATGACGAATTTTGTTCGAACCGGTTAGCAGGGCACATTTCTTTGACGACTCGTTTGACAGTTGAATTTTACTATCCAACCAAAAACCGTTCCAGCTATTACAGAGCCACAACAATGAAATGAAACTTTTATTAAACTACATTAACAGAATATTATGATTCGGTCGGTATGCGATGATTACGAGTCGCACCGTGTGAGGATCAACCGACGGAGGGCAGCCGGCCATCAGGCCAGTGGAATATGGAAAAGACGGGCCGCTGCTTCCCGGTCCTGTGCCCAACTCGGCGTGGTTCCGCATTATGTCGATGGCGTCGTCGAATTGCTCGTCAATGCTGTTTACCTGTCGTCACAATCGAGTCATTAGCTTGGTTACAAAACTTTCACATTAACACCCAAAAAAGTCAAACAATATTAACAAATAGATCCAGGAACAAACCAAGTTAGGAACAAACAAACAAGGAACAAAGCCCAAGAACCAAACAAGCAGAATCTAGGGAACAAGAAAACCCACAGAAACAAACAACCAGAAGGCTAACAAGAAGGAGGCACGGCGTGGCCGAGCCCTGGATTCACGATAGTTTCTTGTGAGGCATGAGTTTCGATGACCTGGCGTGACCTTTGGTACCGGTTGTGGGATGTACCGTTTGAAGAAGTAGAGGATATGGGTCGCCAGTTTGATGATGTTATCCTGTCCTAAAAATCACAATAAGAACAATGATGTACAACAATATTGCATAACGAAGGAATATTTCATAATTCTAACGCGCGAAGAATTTAAAACTATATGGAAGTTTTTTATTGCATACCGCAGAAATATATTACAATTCTAAGGCGCCAACTATGTACAACTATATGGAAGTTACCTTTCAGTTACGAGCGTTGTGGTAACGATGAGCGACACCAGACGTTGACACGCCGCTATAAATGAGTTGCTTCACCAGTATCGCAAGAAATCATCGTACCAAAACACATTCCATAATTGCGTATTTATATTCCATGTTTTTTTTTTATTATTTTTTTTTATAACTAGTGTATTGAACCCAGCTGGCTAAGCATACCGGGTTAAGACTTCTTGGTAAAATTATTTACATTACATGATCATGGAGCAGAATCACATGAAGAAACAAAACAAAATCACAAACGTACAAAATTCGTTCAAAAACAGTCGCAGAAGTAAAGCTCGGCTAACGAAACAATACGAATGTAAACTTTACTGGAATAATTAAGAACAACAGAAAAGGCGAGAAAAAAGAAAACAAATAAACAAGGGACTATGAGAGTCTGCTAAACTAGCTGCAAATAAGTAAATTTACGATTTTAATTTAGAACCGCCGGTTAATCGTTTGGTATCTTTAAGGAAAACGATGAGTTGATTTCTGAAAGTCTTATCTAACAATGCAAGATGTAAAACATTTTCAACGTTGAGGATACAGTTTGGTGTCCATTGACGCTGCAAAAGGGTGCGCTGACACTGAAATTTGGTACAGGATAATAAATAGTGATCAATAGTTTCTGGTACTGAGCAGGTTGGGCAATTAGGTGACGGACTTCTCTTAATTTTGTGCAGATAAACATTTAGTGCGCAATGACCCGACAGCATTTGGGTGAAAAGGTGGTTGTGAGGAAAGGTGCCCAAATATCGGAATGTTTTGATGTCTTGGACAAGGTTCTTCAAACTTTGGCCTTTACCATGAGCTTGCCAGTCTTGGATCCACTGATTGACATAATGTACTTGAATTTCATCCTTTGAGTGGAAGTTGGATAGGTTATCATGAATACGTGATAAAAACTCTATATGGGACAGCGATTTGCGCTTACTTGATTTAGCTCGGGGATATGAAGGAAGCCTACTGTAGAAACGCTGACCTAGTTCTTCAGCTTTGAGATGAATGGGAAGGAGGCCAGTTAAGACATAAAGTACATCAGTTGGTACTGTAGGGAAGGCTCTCGTGATTTGAAGCATTACTTTTCGTTGTATTTTCTGTAATATGATCTTTGCCCACTGTTTATGTAGAGCGGGTAGCCAGCAAGCACACGCATAAAGCAGCACTGGCTGAATCACTCCAGTATAAAGGATACGAATTGTTCGAGGTGAAAGCCCCCAGGTAGTCTTAACGGCCGATCTTAAAATATTATAATATTTTAGAGCTTTATTTGTTTGGTGGACAAGATGCCTGCGCCAGCTGAGTTTTGAGTCTATTATAACACCAAGATGTTGCCGCAAAAACGCAGCTGCAAATTTGGTGGGATTTTCTTTCTCGTTACTACAACCACCTCCTTTTTTCGGTGGTTGAAGCTTAATTTATTGTTGATGCTCCATTTTTCCAAAAGTTTAAATATTTTAGTTAGTTTTCTTTGAAGAATGGGAGCTTTCCTGCCAACTACAATTAATGCCAAGTCATCAGCATTGGCTTGAATATAGCAGTTCAGTGGTAGGCGCACTTGTACAATATCATTAATATTAACATTCCAAAGCATGGGGGACAGAATGCCACCTTGTGAGCAAGATCTGGTGACATCTTGCATAACCGTGTCCGTATTGGTTTCGATAAACGCTTTACGCTTCGTTAGGTAAGATTTTATTATACGCAGTAATGACGGGGAGCAATTCATTCTATGAAGTTTGGCTAATATTCCTGGATGCCAGGCAGTGTCAAACGCCCCTGAGATGTCAAAAAAGACGCAGACTGCATGTTGCCTTTTGCGAAAGGCCTCTTCAATAATGTGCTTGATGTTACTGATAGCATGGACAGTTGATTGACCCCGCGTGAACCCGTACTGCTTTGTGGAGATATGATCTTTGCAGTTTTGCGATAAAATGTTGAGTAGGCATCGCTCAAAAGCTTTGCCTATCACAGAGAGTAAACTGATCGGTCTGTAAGATTTGGAATCTAACGGATCAGAGGAGTTAGGTTTTAAAAGGGTGATGATTTTGGCTATTTTCCAGTCATCGGGGAAATACTCCAGTTGCAAGCAGGAATTAAAAAGTAAGAGAAGAAAATCTCCAAGTCGAGGGAAAGCTTTTTGTAGCGCAATCGGGGGAATGTTGTCTGGTCCGGGGGCTTTTAAGGGTTTTGAGCTCATAATTGCTTCAGAAAGATCTGTTAAGGTTAAGGTAAGTCTGTTATCGGTTGTTGGGGTCTCCAAAAATGTATGAGATAATTTGCGAATTGTTCTGTGGTAATTCGAATCTTCGTCAATGCGGTCAGGGGGGCAGAATTTATTCAGGAGAACTTTTGCTACCGTTTGTGGAGAAGTCTCTATTTTGCCTGAAGAAGATTTTATAGTTGTTGGAAGTTGATTGCTGACTGGATTTTTGGAGATTCGGTTAATGGTCTGCCAGGGGTTAGAATTGCATTCTGTAGAGGTGAAGTGAATCCAACTGTCTAACTTTGCCTTTTCTAATAGTTCTTTGTAATGGGTTGTTATCTGCTCTAAGCGGTCACGATAAGATTCAGGAGTTTGGAATCGGAGATGATTTCGGCGTGATACTCTAAGTAATTCTCTTAAACTAGTCAACTCAAACAACAACAACAAGGGGTCCACCATACTTTTTTATGTGGCTTATCATGTGTCAATGGGGTTGTTAGCAATAAAGAATCGGATATTACACTACAGAGGAACTGAATAGCAGAATCTATTTCGGAAGTAGACATAAGAGGATTGGTCGGAAACGAAGGAACACTACTCGCAATGAGCTCTTGAAACACTCTCCAGTTCGTTCTTCGTTTTACTAGCGTCCAAACTATCAAGCTGTCGGTCAACTAACTAGTTGTTGGCCAAACAACCTATTCTTTTTAACCGTTACAAAGTAAAACCCTTATCATACAACTATATGTTGACTAACTCAACAAATAAAATAGTGTTCAAACCATCAATTAACTGTCTAGCTATCGACTAAACAACCCAGTTCTTCAACAACTACCTACGCAAACCTTACTAGACTACTCATTCACTAGTTTTAGCCCTTAACTTAACACTTTGAACTATCAAACTATCGATTATCTATCGACTAAACAACCCAGTCTACCCTGTCCGGAATAAGGCGGCTGCGTCATCTGAGGTCCACCGATAGAGGTCCCGCTACTGACCGGTAGGTCCGCTGGCTGACCACGGGTCCGATGCGTGGGTCCCTGCATCTTTTATTTCAGTTAAAAATCAAATTACTAGAGTTAATATTGGTACAAATTAAACTTAAATGGTTGATGAATATGGAAGGGAATTTAATTAGACAGTTCAAGGAGAGGATGTTTAGCAGAGAAAAAGTCGCAACAGACTACCCGCGAAGAAACAATCACAGGCTCGTTACGACGGCAAAGGACGTCACCGGAGAACAAGCGAGGGAGGTTCACGATTCTTACACAACTTACCCGCCTCGTATAATTAAAAATAAATCAAAAATAGCATGCAAGACAAACACTAATTAAAAATCACCTTAAAAATTCCCTCGCATAGCATCTAATTAAAATTAATTATACACCTAAAATGAATCAGATTAACTGGCAGATAATAATAAATAAGTTATTTTGAAAAAAGCAAGATAGCCATTTACCGACGAAGTATAAGATTCGTTGTACAATCCACCGGGTTTGGGTGAGGAGAACCGCGGCGAGTTTTGGGCGAAGTCCTCCGTTCTGGAAAAAAACAAACAAACAGTATTAAACTACAAGTCGATCAAATTATCATTAATTAACTTTTATCCCAAACATTTGATAAACGAGCTGAAGTTCGTTCGTAAAGTCTTCGGTCGAATCAACCGTGACATTTCCCACTTCAACGAGTTGTCAAGGCGAGCTACTATATCCCACTACGCGGTCTAGAGAAGCTCTCTAAACCGAGTTGAGTAATCCCGAGCGAGAATACCAACTCGTAACACGCGTTTCCATCTTGTCCATTAAGATAATTAAACTTTGTTTTCTAAGTGGTTAAAAACCCAAAGACTAAACTATCGCTGTGGAAGAGACGCTACTAATGGGAGAAGGGGCAGCGGGACTCGGGGTCGGTGCCGGGGTGAGGAGCGGACTAGCGCTGGGGCCGAGCGGCGAGTTAGGGGTCCGGGCCCAGTGGGGGTTGCGTCGCCGGGCGATGACTTCCCGGGCGCCGGGATATAGCGCGAAGCGCTTGTCGGTCCCCTGCCAGTTCACGACTGATGCTGTCGATGATTCACAAGGTCTGCGATGACCGTACGAACGAGGAACACTCGCGCTGGTCATCTCAAATGCCTCATTGCCTGATTCTTGCTAATTCATCGCCACCAGGATTAAGTTATCTTTCAAAATTTATTTAATTTGAAAATTATTTCAAGTGCAGCCAACCCAGAGTGAAGCAGCTTCGTTCGATGTGGAACGTGATAATCTGGGGTAGGACCCAAAATGAAAAGTCTGCGTTGTGTTTTGTTATTAGTTTGAAGTCACGAGATGTATTAATACGGGCATAAAATAGGTTCACACTATTTGAATGAAAACTGGCAAGGACAATTTAATGGGAATTACTGAATTCTAAAACTGAACAAGAACCAGTAAATTGACAAGTGTAGAAGGTTGAGTATAATGAGTAAATCCGTCTCGGTCACATGCGGGGTGGTCCTCTTATAGCCTTGGTGCCTGCCCGGGGCTCTGAAGGGGTCCGTGGCCTTCTTTTCATCACTTCCCTAAAGATGCACGGCGCATCTCCTCCCTCCGTTTGGAAGAAAAGATCACGAGGATCTTTTCAGGTTTCACGTGGATCGCTCCTGCGTCGTGTTTATGATCTTCAACACGTCCGGTAGGGAAAATGGACACCGTCAAAGTCTTCTGGTTTTGTTTAAGCGGTCCATCTCGTGACTGGTTGCGTGAATTTTATTTCCCAAAAAATATTGAAGGAAGTTTATGTTATCTAACAGATCCAAAGCCACGACATAAAAGGACTCTTATGAGTATAAGTATAATCTCATTTGTGTGTTGCTGGCCAATAGCTATTGTCCTACCAATCCTACCAATTGAAGACTTCTAAGAAAGAAACGAAGATGTTTCCAGAAGAAGTTCTGGATTTCAGCACTACAAATAGTGCCACAACTGAAGATCTTGATTATATTCAATGTCCATCTCTTCCATCATGGACATCGGACGGATCTTAATCCGCAAACCCGCACCAGTCTATACCGGAACCCTGGGGTGTTCCGGCGTTGGGCTGAACGTCATTCAGTAATATGCTGGGTATACCAGATTCACGGACAACTAGACGCAGCTTCTAAGACTTTGCCAGGCCGAAACATTCGGCACCGAGATTTCAGATTTAACTGAGGGACGTCAGCTGAAGAAAACATCCCCGTTGCTGCTACTGTCTCCATTCCTGGATAAGGACAAATTCTTACGGGTCGGCACTGATGCCCTAAGGGCCTGGAACCGCTTGCCGCTGGTCAACTCTTACGAAGTGCTGTCTTCGGGTGCCTCGGCCGAACGCTACACTCCTACGCGTACATGTGGACCGTAGGAAACGTTTTACGCGGCTGGGTCGTCCGACTTTGACGGCTGGTCCGCGTGCGTTGGTTCTCGACGTGCCGTTCCATCTCAGAGGCTGATGATTCACCTGAGGAGTTGGGACGTAACTGTAATCTACATTCTTGTAGTTGTCGTCAGGATCCACGACGGTTCGCGTTGTCTTCTGTCTTACAGGCCTTTGACTGCTTAGGATTTGCCGATTGCTTTAACGAATCTCCAGAAAATCAACAAAGCGACAACAGACAACTATTGAGTTTGTTTGGTCCCAGCATCAGCCAATCATATTCTACTACAATGTCCTATAGTTGCTGAAGAACGCCGTACTCTAGCAATAGCTATCTAATCTAATCTACGATCTCACGGATTAATCGCTTTCAGAATTCAACTGTACTGCATGCAACCTGAATGTGGCAATGGGTCGTACGACCTTGGCCGAGAACAAATCAATAAATAAATAATCGCTCACTACAGCTGAAAGGACATCTCCCTAGGAAGGCCCTTCAATTACGCTATGCTGTTATCGTGTGTAGCGTTGGCCCTTAGTTCACTTAGCTATGGACCACCATGATTTGAAACTTGCAATATAAGCATTAAATTATAATAAGAAGAACGAGGGTGTCATCTTGACTGACCGTATCGTGGGTCAGTATCGCTGCTTTTCGGGCTTTTATAGTGCGAAGTTACTAGTGCAACTCGCCAGTTGTACCTAGTATATAAAGCGCGAAAAATAGGATTCGTTTCAGAAATTGTTTCATTTCTCTACGACATGGGAGACACTACTATTGCTGTTTGGGGCATATCTCCCGACGAAGCGTACCCATGTGTCGTATATGACTCGACTCGACTTTTCGCGCGCTTTTCAACTGCGGACCAATCAAATGCGTACCCATGTGTCGTATATGACTCGACTCGACTTCTCGCGCGCTTTTCGGCTACGGACCAATCAGATGCGTACCCATGTGTCGTATATGAGTCGATTCGACTTTTCGCGCTCTTTTCAACTGCGGACCAATCAAATGCGTACTTATGAGTCACATATGAGTCGATTCGACTTTTCGCGCTCTTTTCAACTGTGGACCAATCCAATGCGTACTTATGAGTCACATATGAGTCGATTCAACTTTTGACGCTTTTTTCAGTGGCGCTCGACTCAACTGCGTACCCATGTGTCGTATATGACTCGACTCGACTTTTCGCGCGCTTTTCGGCTACGGACCAATCAAATGCGTACCTATGAGTCACATATCAGTCGACTCAACTTTTGACGCTCTTTTCAATGGCGCTCGACTCAACTGTGTACCCATGTGTCGTATATGACTCGACTCGACTTTTCGCGCTCTTTTCGACTGCGGTCGACTTAACTACGTACTCACGTGTCGTACATGAGTCGACTCAACTTTTGACGCTCTTTTCAATGGCGTTCGACTCAACTGCGTACCCACGTGACGAATATGAGTCTACTCGACATTTCGCCCTCTTTTCAATTGCAATTTTTCCAGCTAATGAATAATTTTCAAATAATCTTCATTCGATTGCTACTCACAAACACACATAGCAAATAACAAAGACAATTCATTCACTGAACATTATTTAAATGGGATCTAAAGTACGGCAGACAAAGCCAGGTTACCTAAAACTAACTAGTGCTAGAGAGTTTAAAATCACAACAACTGAATTATAGCTACGTAAGTACTGTACTGTGGTGCAGAAAAGAAAGCAATGGAGACAAACTATTCCTCGGTGAGGGTAGTACTATGTTTGAATAATACTTGGGGTCGGGTGCGGTCGTAAATTGTATCGGACGTTTGTGCGATGTCTACCTGCAACTGAAGTACTGGTTGTTGAAGGGTGAGCTGGATTACCCTGCTGGCTTGGAATTGCTAATGGCGTTGTTTCAGGTGTTCCACTTTGGGAACGATCTGCTGGAACAACTACTGGTATCCTTGACCTGAGAAGAGGTTGTCTTCTTGGGGGAGGGACGACAGTTGGAACTGGGGGAGGAGGTGCTATGGACATTCCCAGAATCGTCAGAGAATCTTACACATACAGTGTACCAAAATTTAAATAAGCTGATCATTAGGAAGACTTCATAATAATTTCCGTTTTAAAACAGAATATATTTCCCGACCCGAATGAAACCCCCATGGTGTCGGATTCTACGCGGGGTGGGGGTAGGGATTCTTGTCTCTAGACGGTACAGAAGACTTTAATGACCTCTCAGCTTTTCAGCTATGGAGATACCTTATATCCTAACATATACTAAAAACCTCCCAAAGCCCAGTTAAGTTGTTAATATATTCCCATGAATCAATATTGAAGAGCATTTGATCCTGGAACCCTTGTACACAGCGCGCTGTACACAGATCCTGGAGTCCTACAGACGCTTTTGATTAGAGCTGTAGCTGCGACGACTGACCGGATGGCTCCATATAAATAAGTTATTGGCGATTGGTTTGATATTGTACTTAACTTTAATTGCTATTAAATTAATTGCTATGCATTCTTTCACTCTCATACTGTCACGCTGGTGACAGAAAACTAGTACTGTCTAATATATGGTCGTTTGTAGAGTGAAAAGTAATTCAAGACGGGACACCCAGAACGTCCCGGGGTCCCAGTGTCCGTTCCGACAAACCGTAATAAAACAGAGGCTCTATTTGCTCAAGTGCAGATCAACAAGTTGCAGAAAGAAACCGCGCAGCTGCACCGTTGTCAATTTTTTCCCAGCGATTTTCAAACTCAGCGCTAATTGACCGTTCCCGACCTTTCAATATAGCCTCGACCAGATCCGCTAATACCTGGTGTTAACCAGCCAGCTGGTTTAGCTGTTGAGTATAGAAAGATAGGTCAGAGGTCGTAAAAGTCTTCTTGTACCGTCTAGAGGTAAAGAGGGGGGGGGGGGCAGATCAGCCTGCGTTTTATCTATTCCTGGTGCTCGCCCGTCTTCACAACACCAACGGAGCGGCTAGGCATATTTAACGACGCACGTGTTAATTTACAAGAGTTGAAAAGGATTTCTCAACTGGACTTTTGAAAAGGATTAAGATACAAACGGCCAAGTTCGGGGACACGTGGCGAGTCCACGGAACTATATGGAAATGGGAACGAGAACGGATATCCACAAAAAAGATGAATGAAAAAAAATAATTAAACAAGATTAATTTAAAAATCAAATAATTAAGTAAATATCTATCTATCTATCTATCTATCTATCTATCTACCTATCTACGTACCTATCTATCTAACAGTATATCTATTTATACCCACCTATATCCATTTACCTATTCATCTACCTATTTTATGCATCTATCTTTCTAAACTATCTTATCCAACTATCTAATTTTCTAACAGTTACAAAAATTAGAGAAGTGGTTAAACAACTATTGTTGATATCTCTATTTAGCGTGTCTTATGAAGACGGTTACTTGGCGTTCACCAAATACGACTTGATGCGGATGAATGGATTCAGCAACTGCTATCCTTACAACAGTACCATACCGGAATTAGCCTTACGGATGAACAACTTCAACCTGACCCTGAAAACACCCACAGCGGCTACTAAACCTTTAGTATACAAGTAATTACATACATCTGCAATCATTCAGCTTTTAAGAGTTATAAATTAATCTTCTATTTTACGTTTTCCTTTTTTAAACTGCACTGACACGCCCAGCTTCAATGCAACCCGGTTAGCTCGTGATCGATGTACTCAGCTCGGTCGAGTACGTCCTCCAGACCGTCGAGGTATCAAAACTGTACACGAGCCACCAATTTAGCTTGAAGGAGAAAACCTACATCGAGAACTGTGCAAATTGTAATCCAATTCCTGTATTTTCCCAGTTGATTATCGATTATAAAAAAGCATGAAAAGCAAACAAGCAAAATGTAAGGCACACGGCCAAATCAACTGTCGTCCCCCCGGGTAGCTCCGAGGTAAATGATTAATTAGTCCGACTTCTTCGTCTTTGACACGACGTGTTCCCAGCTAGCGAGCACGCTCTTCAGGAATTCGACTTTCAATCGACCTCGCACCTTTCAAAAGAGGAACATCATTAAAGATATGATTGAGTTTCTCGATTAATCGACTTTACCTGAAGATTGCAAACTTCGTCATCTTCCTCGGCACCTAATAGTCCAGGTGCTACGTTAATGTCCAGCAGCTCTGTTTTCGGCCCCGCTTGCATGTCTCGCTTCCGCTCACCGGGTCCGACTTGCGAGGGTCGTTCTCGTTCCTGTATTCGAATTTATAATGATAATAATCAGAATCGTCATAGCCACGATCACCATCATTTAGAAAAATAATAATAAGTCAAAGTAGCTGTCGCAGTTCAGGGATATAAGGATGTATATCTAAGGGATTAATATCTACTTATAAACCTACCCATCTATCTATTTACCTATCGCTGCTTCTATGAATCTATCTCCGTATCTTCTATTTAGTTAGCTAGCCATACGTCTATATCCGTGTATCTATCATCTGTTTACCAACCTACCTTTTTAACTACTATGTAATTATGCAGCATAATCTTCATGTTGGATACTGGGAACAAACACAGATCGAGTGCGTTCCTTGCGTGTCCAGCAGGGATGCACCAGATGGGACGACAACTTGCAAAGGTAGAGAAATCGACGTATACTAGATTTCTGTTGGTCCCTTTCTGCACCTCGTCCTTGTACGCCACGTACGTTTCTTTCAGGTTGCACAGGAACAACCGATGGATTACTCTTCTTTCAAGCCGGTGTTGGGATTTTTGATTTCTTTCCTGGACACATCCGGCTGAAATCGTCACTTTCGGTAAAACTCCTCAATGACCTTAATGCACGAGGACCTCCACATTAGCTTTGCGCTCTTTGATACCGAGTATCCCCCGTGTTTGCAATGCCATTCTTTCTTTCCTGCAAGAAGTTTAAGTATGTACTCAGTTACAGTACTGACTAGAGGTTAACATATCAACCGTCTGTCCCAGGAAGAATAAGGGCGATAAGGTGAGTATCTGAATTTTCTGGTCTTAAGACGCTGGAGGATCTTGAAATTTTGCAACGCGTTTGTCAAGCATTGCAACGAACGAACCTGCTTCACTCTGGGTTAGCTGCACTTGAAGTGTGTCTTCTAGCAACCCTCGTAGAGTAGATGTAGCTTGATCAAGGGTTTTGATTGATCTCTCGTTTAATCAGACCATTGCATTGTCAAAGGTTCTAGGAAGACGCATTTACAACGAAATTAATAGGGGTCGTTGGTGATCGAAAGATAAGGGCGATTCAGGTGTTTGCAGTATGAAAGTTAAAAGCAAAGAACGAAACTCCACGTTCATATAACCCGTCGGGCAATATTGGCAGCGACGAAAGGAACGTCTGCCGGCCACCCTTGCTTTATGCATGCCCTATATTTGGCAAAGTAAGGGCAATGTTCCAAGTAATGATTCACAGTTTCATTTCTGGGCAAGTAAAGCAAAAGGGTGAATCCCGTTTTTTTTAAAGTAGCTAGATATCCATTAAAGTGCACAGTGTCCAGTTAATACTTGAGTTAGAAAAAATTGTGAGGGAACTTTCTAAGATGCAGAATTCTTCTTTAATGGTAACTAGAGGCTTCAGCCTCTCTCCTTTACCATTCAGTGGCTATTAGATTAATTAGAAAAGGTAACATGTGTCCGCATTACTTTTTGTAAAGCAATATTGTCTGAACCTGGGGCCTTGTATGGTTGCATCTTGAGTATTGCAGCAGAAACATCGGAGACTGTGAGGGGAGGAGACTGGCCAGCCATATCTGTTGCTAAAATGGAATGAAGATTTTGCCGATTTCTATTCTGGAAATAATTGTCATCTATTTGACTGTCGGAAGGAAAGAGAGAACTAAGAAGTGAGGAAGCTGCTGATTGCGGAGAGTTGGTATATGAACCACTAGGGAATTTAACGTATGAGGGAAGTACAGTCCACCAAGCAGTAAAATGTTACTATTACTGACTTTATGTGGCGTGGTAATAACTAAAAGGGAATGGAAAATAAGCTTTTTTAAAAAATGCTACATCATCTACTTCATTACTGGTACGCAAAGGTTCATTTGGTAGACTAGGTATGACATAAGTTATGATTTCATTGAATTGCGCCCAGTTGGTGCGTCTGAAGTCTAGCCCGGGTTCTTCCTCCCACGGATGAACGATAATTTGATCGTTGTTCCAATGGGCACCTTCATTTTACAACATGTTGACGTACCCGCCGAACTTCATCGTGGACAATTGGGGAATAATTTTCTGCAAAATCTTCTTGTATTAGTACACAGTCATCGTCAAAACTTTTCTTCTCGCGCGTCTGCTTTGTACGAGAAGCGGCGCATGAATAGACTGAACATGAGTAACGATCACAGGTTATTAATGAAGAAGCTATAAGTATAAAGTTCTGGTGATCAATGCAGACACAGACGGAGTGAGCTCCTTGGGGCCAGGTGAAATACACCAGCGGGGTCGAAGGGAGGCAAATCTTGGAAAACCAGTTTTGATGGTGGGGTTTTCATGTTGAAATCGTGCAAACAATTATCATACTCTGCAAAGAAAAAGTCAGTTTCGCTTCCTTTCGTACTTGCCCGTCAACAAATTCCCGACACGTTTTCACCGCTGCGTTCTCATTCTGACCAGATGTATTCCCAATCAATTCTAGGTGCAATAGGGTGCGTCCGTCTTTGGTTTTCAAAAACGAATGTCTGCATTACGTGCGAATGTTTCTCAAGCTACTACTAACATCCCTTACCACCGTCGCCTCGTCTACAAAGCTGGACGTTACGTCGTTTCACCTTACTCAACAATCGCCAATTCGGACATCGTAATCATTCATTGTTCCAAAACATGTTACTGTACAAGACCCAAACGGTACGCTGGATCGTTCAAATCTTAGACATTCAGTAAAAACTAACTGTACAGCGTAAGTACGTATCGACATTAGCTTTGTTCCCAAATTAACAAAAGATTGGTTTAGCAAGGGAAACGTACGAACTCGCATCTCAGTTTATTATTGTTGCAAACCCTTCTGTGCAGACTGCTGCTTCACACGGGTACCTCTGTGAGTACAAATGAGGAGAAATCAGCTCAACTAAGCTAAAACGCCGCATAAAAGACGCACGTGTAATTGGTACCCCCGTGAGTTTCTGCAGATCTGGTCGCGGGTGAAACAAGGAAAGAAAGAAACGCCATGACGGATGCCTTGACCCGTTCATTCATGATCCCGTTTGTTATAGCTTGGCTTAAAGGCGCAGGGCAGTCGATAGCATCGGCCGAGACTAAAATGCAGACCAACTGAGACGATCCACGAGGATGAGGAAACGGAGGTAAGTCATGCAAGATACACCGGGAAATTAGGCCATAAGTGCTACTGATTCAACATACAGCACATATGACATGCTCTACTGAATTGCGTCACAGGTAATTCATAAGGAAAACTTAACTTTTTATGGATTCAAAGCATCCGTATGAGTTACGTACAGCACAATATGCAGCACGGGCTGCATATTTATAAACTCCCCAACCGGCCCCAGTGCAGTACCCCCAGAAGCCCTCCCACTAACCAATCAGACGCGGTCTCGGCTGTCAGCTGATAACTGACTGTCTTGTTTATAGATTACACTGTGGTGACAAGTCCAGAGAACGATTCGTTAAATCCAAGTTTAGTAAATCTTACACTTCACGTTAATAGCAATTAGCACAATCTGTTGTTGTTTGTCGCGGGGAGTTTTTCGAGCGAATGGAGCTGTCTTGAGTGTGACTGTGTTGCGATTACTAAGACGCAAGTTGCTTAATTGTCTCTTCATGCTGAAGTAAGTAAGTTCAACCAGATGTTACACTTGAAAAAATATTGTATTAATGGCCAGATCCATGAGACTTGGCATTTGGCCTGTTTTTTGCAATATTCACAGACAATTCTCGGGGCCTTTGACTTTTCGCGGCGTTTGTCCTGCTTTCTCGGTCGGCCTGCCTTCAACACCGTCGTGCCTCAGGCGACGCCGTCTTTCCTGCGGGACACAGCCGTTGGTTGGACCCAAATCTTTTTTCCACACTTCACCCCGTGGCATCTTGAAAACTGTTCTCACTGATAGCCTTACATTAACAGCCTTCGGTGTGTAAAGTGTTATGTTTAAATAAAAAGTATTCAATATCTGTTTTCTTGTTTCTAGCCACAACATTTACTATTACAAAATATCATAGTTCCAGTACCCTTGTGAAAGATAATAAAGCACAGGCAATTGTATAATTTGCTTACACTATTATCAATTACTTTCCAGCAATTAATAATGGAATAGGAAAAAGATGTATTAATTTCTATTTACAAGGTTTAGTGTTTGACGCCACGGATATTCTGTGTTTTTATCGAGGTTCTTGGGAGGCTTCTGGGGGTACTGCACTGGGGCCGGTTGGGGATCGAGTTTTAACATGCGCACGGGCTACCATCGTGAGCAACCGGTCTTGTTTCGGGTGCTTGTGGGACTCCGATAATGGATGCACTGACACCCAAGAGAGTGTAACTTGCTGTTTGTTGCACTGCTCACCGTGGAACCGTAGCAAAAGTAATGAATCCAAGTTACTACATATTTGTACTTGTAATGTGTATGAGTTAAGTCTCGTAATTGTTCTTATTTCACTGGACTATGAAACCGCCTTGAAGCGTTTCTGTACGCCGAGGGTTCAGAGCAGTAAAAACTGAGTCATCGCTTGTCTGATCCCTTTTCTCGGTTCAATTAGACTTCCAGTTTCATGGTGGATTGCGCTGCAGCTTGTTTAGTTTCCATGCTAACAAATTCAATCGAAATAACCCAAACGAGCTCTGTGGTCGCTAAGCTGAAGTGCAGTATAAAGCAAGCTCGGGTGATCTCTTTGGTGCCGAGTTCTGTGCTGACTAGTGACGCTTCAGGTAGCCATCAAGATTTAAAAACCATGTTCAGTATACTGTTTTCAGTTTCTCTGATCATTGGCTTGGCTCAACCAAAGGAAAGTTACTTCGCGGCAAGCACTGTCGCATCGGGTTTTACGACTAATTTTGAACTGTTAAATCAAATTGTTTGCACTGTTTTACCTGTCAATGTTCTTTAGGATCCTTTCGGAGTCTATGCAGAAGTGAATGATCGGAATGAAACTGTATTCCTTGGCAATTATGTTGCTTTATTCAACTGGATGGCCGCTCGTGACAATTTCACGTAAACTTTCCATCCGGTTACACTTGTCACTTGCGGCGCTTTCATCGTATACAACTTTGGTGATTTCTCTCAGGTTCACTCTTGTCCGTTGTGTGTACACAGGATTCAGTAACCTCCCCACTGTTTTCAATAGCAACGTGAAGATATGTTTAATATTTAACTAAAAGCTGCGTTTTCTTAACTGAATATCTTCATTCAGAGACTCAATTTGTATGTCGGGAATTTAGCCCTTTCGCATGGTAGAAACCATATCGCCCAACATCTTACCGTTCTCTACAGCAGTAACCTTCGCGTCGTCATACCCTATCCGAAAAAAGAAGCAAATTTGTATTCATCCTTCCATACACCAAGTCGGTATGATGTACAGCCTTTTTAGGGCCGTTAACTATTTTATTGAACCTTGCTTTTGCAGGTATGGGCATGTTTCTTCGTTAAGAAGTATGTTCATCAACACCAGGAGCACGACCCGTTTCTGAGTTACGGAGGAGCCATTCTTTATGTGGTCGGAGTAACTACGAATCAAGGTGAAATGTTATTCTTTTATATTACGGGTACAAGTGGTTTAATTTCACGAAAAACTTTGTAAAGGGGCTGCCTGCTTTTCGAAAGCCCGGACTGTGAAGCTCTTGGCAGGAATTTGGTGTCTGGCTGCTCTTGTTATTGTCAACGCGTACAGCAGCTCGTTGAAAACTTACATGACAAACCCTCAAGTGACGCCACTGATCAATTCAATTCACGACATCGCCAACAAGAGTACGCCACAGATCCTGACTACAGAAGATGATTATTTCCAAGTTACTGTTGAAGTATAAGGCGGGTCTGAAGAAACAGTAACTTGTAAAAGTCGCCTATCTCGAGTAGACCGTTCCGGCATTCCAGCAGTTTCGCGACAATACCTTGAAAGTGCCAAACGAGCTGTGTGGGACCCCATCACAAGAGGCGCTTATAGAGCAATGCTTGGTATCCCTATGGGAGGTAACGCGAGTCCTTTAATAGCTGACTTGTACTTATCATGGCTTGAATATAAGTTTATGATTAAGCTTATCAAAAACGATAAGCACCT
>JAIQCU010000749.1:0-32053 GCA_022114935.1 Leptestheria dahalacensis
GTGTCACTTCAAGTTGGTTGGCAAACAGCCCATCAATCAATGTACTGATAAAAACTGCAATGAGTTATAAACGGGGTTGAGCATATTACCTTGTAGAGTTTTTCCTTAATGTGCCATACGTCTTCCTCCTCTTCGGGATAAGTGCCCAGGTGGAGGTCATCGCGTGAACGCGAAAGTATACGGCGACGTGAAACCATGTCCTCTTGTTTGGTCAGCGCTCCACAACTGCTCAGATTTTTTCGATTTTCCACCGGGGGGGAGAACAGAATAGAAATGAAAAAAAAATCAGAATGAAAATATCGGTTAGGAAAAGCTGGAAGGAAATTAGTGTGTCATGCGCAATGTTCCAGAATGAGGACACTGAAAAAGACTGCCGCATGGAGCCTGTTGAAGCACCAGTAGCGCGGCTTTTTGAGAACTTTCTCTTTGCTTACCTGTAGACCCAAAACCCAGTAGTAATTTTTTAAAATTTTTTAAAGGCTAGTTTGGTCGCTCATTCACACAGCAATGTAGGAGAATCGACTGAGCGAATATTCATCGAATTGTTACAAGAGTTAGAAAGTCTCCTATCACAAATCAATGAAAAACTGCGATGATAAGCCAAGTAGGCCAGTAGAGTGACCGATATTCTTTATGGTTTGCTGTTCTTTTCATTCGAGCCAACAATCAAAGCGAATGGCAACATGTGTCTCGTCTAACGAACAACACACTGCCTGGTAACCTATTAAACTCACAAATTTAAAGAAAAATTACCTGCAATTTTGGTTAAATCACTAAATTGGTTTTTCCTAAATTTTGCTAAATTGCTGTGTGTCCCCAAGCTGGATGTTAACGGTACCAGACCATTATTCGCCAATAGGAAAATAGCACTAGTAATTCTTTTTTTTTCACTTGCTTTTAAAAAATTTTGTGGAAAGGAGCTACAGGTCCTCCTGCTACGGCGGCAGAACTGCGACTGATCAGGTAAGATGAGAAAGTAGCCCTATAACCATAAACGGGTAAGCAGAACTCGGGTTCCTTCTCCTGGCCGGATTTCGCTATAGCTTCAGGGGGGAGGGGCTAAATTCACTTGAACAAGGGGCGTTATCTGATGACGTCATTCAGTCCTAGTCACGTGGTTGTTACGCCAATAATGGAACTAAGTAAGTTCAATAAGTATACGTAAATAGCCGGCGAAGTTTGCAAACCATCACGTGACGGTGACGTCACTATGAGCTACAGTCTGTCAAGCTAAGTATCGTGGAAGTATGTGACGTTCATTCCCGCGCATCTGACTTTAATAGCCATCGTACAAGTTTAAGCTGTCTGATGTGTTGAACCCAGAGTCACGTGATGATGACGTCACCATACGACTCTGGCAGACAAGTCACGTGATGGTGACGTCACTATGAGCTCACAGTCTGTCAAGCTAAGTATCGTGAAGCATATGACGTCCATTCCCGAGCATCTGACTTTCATCGTATCGTACAAGTTTAAGCTGTCTGATGTGTTGAACCCTAAGTCACGTGATGATGACGTCACCATACGACACTGACGACAAGTCACGTGACGGTGACGTCACTCTGCATTCATGCTTGGCAAGCTTCGTATTGTTGAAGACATTAAGTGCGTTTGACTGAAATCGTACCCTTTGATACTAGAGGCCAACAGAAAATCACGTGATGATGACGTCACGCCGCGCGATAGTGACGTCATTAAACAATGCTTTAGTGGCTGCACTATGGAAGTCACGTGATGATGACGTCACTAGATTGATACTCGCAGACTCGACTTGGACCCGAGTCGAGTTGAGTCGAGTCTAAAGTAGAGTTGGTCGACCTGCAGAATCACGAAGTCGAGTCGACTCCGACTCGACATCCCTGGTTCTCTAATGCGATCTATCACATCTAACGTCCAAGATTCACGAGATGTTAACTGAGAATCTCTGACAAGAATCGTGATCGCGGGAGGCGCCCCGCTGGGCGCATTCCACTGAGCCGTTGCGCAACTTGCTCTACTTCGACCTCATTCCTGTGCAACAAATCAAATCACTCTCACTTGGTGCGTTTTTAACCCACGCACCAGACTCAAAAGGGCGTTGTTACCAGTAGTAATAAGAGGTCTTTACTGACCAAACTATAGCCCACATGACATCAAATAAAACACACATTAAACTTAATTCACCCTGAATAACGATTATGTTAAACCAAGCCAAGTTTCAACTGGGTATTACGACTTCAGAACATGCTCAGCTTAAAACTGACTTTCTACAATGAAATCTTAGCCATCCATCGTGATGGAGTATCTACCTATCTATCTATCTATCTATCTATCTGACTATCTACCCATCCATCCATCTACCAATCTACCTATCTACCTACCTATCTATCCATCTTTCTATCTGTCTATTTTTCCACCTATCTCTCAACCTATCTGCCTGTCTATGCAACTGTCCTACCTACGTGACTTGTCCAACTATCATAACCGAAACCCCCAAATAACACAATACAAGATGTATTCCCATGAGCGACCATTCTGATCAGGCTCATTTCGAAATGGAGTGGAACTTGCTAAACAAAATGACTGCAAGTACTCAAGGAAGGTTGCGAACCCCCCCTGCTCGTGATTTAAGATGACCGTGATGCGGGACTATATCGACGACCGGACTATGGCGTTGAGGGCGGAGGCCTAGAGAGACATTGCCGCGGGCATGGGTTTGGTCTTCCAGCATAGCCTTCATCCTTGCATTGAGATTTTTTGTTCTTCTTTCTGTTCCAAATGCAAACAATGCAATCGATTTCACCTTGACGCTTAACCAAAAGCCCCTAGCAGTCTTATCAGTCATCAAGTGAAGCTTCCGCATGAGAATCTCAACCCGCGTTGGGCAATACACGGAAATCCATACACGACATTGATATTTGCACACATTTCAACCAATTGCGCAATACCATTTTACCCATCGATACCTCCGTCCCATTTCAAATCTGATTCTTGATATTCGATTTAAGTTTAACTTCATTTAAGTATAAGTGTAGCAAAATGAGTATATTACGCGTAGATGTCGTTTTTGTAGCGAGATTGGAGAGTCAGACTCTTCTCGTTGAAGCTGGCGAACTTGGCCATCAAGTTAGCCGGTCTCTGCATAGTCCACATTGTCGACATCGAGTTTTCAAATCGAAATCACGTTAATTTATTTTTGAATCTTAAAAATGTCAGAGCGACTTGGCCGACGTTCAAAGAGCAACTAAAGTCGGTCCAGCGTTTGGACGAGACGTAAAAAGCAGAGAATTTACGCTCGGCTGATGAAGCGAAGGAAAAGAAGGAATTACCATGTGTATTGAGAAATTATCGCCGAAATGGACCGAAAACGCGACGAAAACGCCCTAAAATCCTTGAAGCCCACGAAGAATATACTAGGTCTTGTTATAGTACCTTTCTAGAAACTCTAGAGTGAATTTCGCGGTTATTTTCGAGAGTTTTCAATCATTTTTGAAAAGTGTCAACTTGGTCCCGAGGGTGACTGTGTGTGTGATTTTTGGTGAAGACGTGTGGAAAAGCCCCACCGGGCATCACATTGTCAGATCCCAACCGGCCCCAGAACACCACTTTTACCATATCTGTCTGTCTATCTTTCTATCTACCTAGCCATATCTATCTATTCTGTCTACCTATCGATCTACCTACTTATCTATCCATATATCTATTGATCGATCTATTATCTGTCAAACTAACTATTTACCTATCGACCTTCCTATCTATCTATCTATCTATCTACTTACCTATCCATGTACCATCTACTTGTCTATCCTTCTACCCATCTAACTAAATATCTATCTACCTATCTATTTATCTATCATCTATTCGTCTAACTATCCAGCCTTCCATCCATCCATCATCTATCTATCTATCTATCTTTCTACCTGTCCATCTACCCATCTAACTGTCTGTCTACCTACCTACCTATCTATCTATCTATCTATCTTACTTACCTATCCATCTTCCTATCCATGTACCATCTACTTGTCTATCCTTCTACCTATCTAACTGTCTAAATATCTATCTACCTATCTATTTATCTATCCGTCTAACTATCCACCCTTCCATCCATCCATCCATCAACTACCTATCTATCCTATCTGTATGTCTATCTATCTATCTTTCTAACCTGTCCATCTACCCATCTAACTGTTTGTCTACCTATCGGTGTACTGCACTTATCTGTGTACCTATGGCCAGTTGGGTTCTAGGGCCGGTTGGTTTTTCACAATACGCCATCGGGATCCAGTGAAGCATTTACTTGAGCGTTTCAAACGTAACAAACGTGTCTAGTGAAATCGGAATTTTTCGTCCATTTTTTTTTTCTCTCAATGGAAATTTTTTCGTGTGACCACGCCCTGGATCGATAAGGCGAACCGCATTTTTCAAACTTTTTTTTTCAAATAAACCGAACCGTGCGCTGTGTGTACAGACAAATTAGTTGGTGTACAGAATATTTTTCTGCTTGAGGAATTCGGAAATATTTGGAGTTGAAGGAAAAGCTCAGTTCAGAAACAAATTTCTTTTTGAAATTTCGAAGAGAGAAAAAAAAAGATTTTCCCTAAAAAATTTCATGATCGACCAGGAAGTAACCAATTTGTGACTACCTTTCTCCCAACGGTGAAAAAATCACTTATTTACTTAATTAATTCCTAATTTATAATGGTGATCGACAATTACTTAAAAAATCTAACTCAACATATCTATCAATTAACTACTAACTAATAGGATGCAAAATTAATTATAATTCGAGTATAAACTTACGTACATCATTCATGGAATTGGGCTATTCAACCTGATAGGCAGTTTATCAGTTAACGTTAATTATAACCGTAATAGTTGGGAGATAATTCAACTTGATTCAAGGTCAAGTTCCAACACCAGTGACGCAGAAACTATATTTCAAACTTGGCGCCGGTTTCATTTCAAATGGGTGTCGCGTTAAGGTCGCTCATTGCATATTTGTTTGTTTTTTTTCAGGTATTTTTTTATTAATTTCTTGAACCGTTTATCTGAGAAACGTGTAACCAACAAGGACAAGGTCTTATTTCAGCACAAAATTTAAACGAACGCACAGTAAAAACTGACCACACGTCCGTCATTTCGGCAAGAAATGCTAATTGAATTTTCTTTAATTTTAATGTGGAGAGCATTAGCGTGTGGTGAATGACCTTTGTGTTTTGCTGTGAAGACAAAATTTCAAGGTAAACTAACAACGAGGCGACGATTAAAAAGCCACTCAGACGCGCAGGGATTGCGACGTGCCGGGAATGACGCGAGTCGAGTGTGTAGCGCGCGGAGGTCGTGGTCACCTTGTATTTGCCAACCAACGGGAAAACATCCCTAGAATCCCTTGTCTATCAATTTATCCGTCTGTCTATCTGGCTAGCTTTCTGTCTAACTACCTATCTGTCCATCTACGTATGTATCTATCTATCTATTCTGTCGTACTATCTACCTATCTATCTGTTTGTCTGTCTTTCTACCTATCCATTTATCCAAGTATCTATCTGTCTGTCTATCTAGCCATCTACCTATCTGTCTATGTATCTATCTATCTATCTATCTATTTTATCTGTCTATCTATCTGTTGTTCTATCCACGTATCTATGTGCATCTATGCACGAATCTATCTATCTATCTATCTATGTATCTATCTATCTGTTACATCTGTCTCTCTGTCTGTCTATCTGTTATTCTATCCACGTATCTATGCACGTATCTACCTATCTATCTATCTATCTATCTGTCTATGTAACTATCTATCCTGTCTTACTATCTACCCATATGTTTATCTATCTATCTATCTATCTGCCATTCTATCCACATATCTATGTATCAGTCTACGTAACCATCTGTCCATTCATCTATCCTGTCTATCTATCTACCTACCTATCTACCTATCCATCCATCTATCTATCTATCTGATAGGTATCTAATACCCGCATCACTCTCTCCGTTTACAAGACAGTATCAATCTATGCACCTACCTATCCTCCATCTATCGAGGTGTTCGGACCTATGAACGTATCTATAACCTGTCCCTACCTACCCATCTATGTATCTATCCACGTGTCTATCTACCCATCCCTATGTAATCTATCTGTCTATCTAAGTGAAAATAGGTTAAAAGAACGATTTCCTGGTCGAATTCGAAGTAGATTCGAGTAACAAAAACAATTTCTTCTTTACTCTTTACTTAACTTGCATTAAGTTCCAAAGTCGGGGTTTATTATAAGTTTCTTAAACAGCTTGTTGATTCACATGAGAAGAACTTTCCCCTTAGATACTCGCCCATACTTAAAAGTTATCGATTTTTCCCCCCAGCCGCTGTGTGATTCTGAATCTTTTTCAAGAATCTCAATTACGAACCATAGCTGGCCCTTTGCACTTTTTTACCAAGATTTTTTGTCACAACATTCCACACGTTAAACTACTTTCACCACACAAGACAAGCAACAGGCGACTTTTGGAAACATTCACTTCTTTTTCCAGTCGTCACGACATTCTTGTATCGGCTTAATTATGCGAGTCAATAATTCATTTTTTGGGGATAATTCAATCATGATATCAAAAAACCAGTTGTACTGAGACTTTCAATTGCAGTATGCAAAACCAGATTCCAGTGAAAAATTTTATCTCGTTTAGTTTCGAAAATCTAATTAAGAACACAATCAACTTTCACCTCATTTTGACAAATTCCAATTTAAAAAAAAATACGCGAAATAGATATTTTTCCCTCGGCCATTTATACAGTCACAAAGTACAGGAAAGGAAATACGGTACTTAAAACCAATTTAGCTGTTAGACGTTTGCAGAGGGAAAAAAATAAATTTCATGAACACGTTAGACAAAGGGACGTGAGAAAAGAAGCACCCCAAAGGGTTTCCAGCAGAAACGTATCGGTGTTATTACCGCACTCGGCAGTTGAAGGGCCTGTGCACCGAGGACAACTAAGCAAGGTCGTGTGACGGGAATCTAGTTTAATTTGTACTAGTATGACGTGTATATACTATTATTATAGGTATAACTACATACATGGACAGAGATAGGTGGGAAGACGAACATAGAAAGAGAGAGGTAGATAATTAGATACAATAGAGATACAGATATAGATACGTAAGATAACTACGTACACAGATACTTCTTAAGATAGATAGATAGATAGATAGATGGTCAGGTAGGTAGATAAACAGGTATACATACACTTGTAGATACGTAAGATAACTACGTACACAGATACTTCTTAAGATAGACAGATAGATAGATAGATAGATAGATATATAGATAGATAGATAGATAGATAGATAGATAGATGGTCAGATAGGTAGATAAACAGGTATACATACACTTGTAGATACGTAAGATACATACACGCAGAAGTACAAATTAGAGACAGATAGATAGATAGATAGGTAGACAACTAGTTACTAGAACATATAGAGATACAGATAAAGATACGTAAGATAACTAAATACATAAATGATTGATTAAAAAGATAGCTAGCTAGATAGATAGATAGACGGACAGACAGATGGATGGACAGATGGGTTAGATAACCAGGTATACAAACACATATAGATCCATAAGTTAAATACACGCATAAGTACATAATTAGAAAGATAGATAGACACATAGATGAAAAGACAGATAGATAGATAGACAGATAAACAGGCATACATACTCGTAAGATCAATACACGCATAATCCGTAATTAGAAAGATAGATATTACAGATAGTCAAACAGTTACGTCAGTAGACAGGCCGAGAGGTAACATGCAGCTAGATAGATAGACAGACAGATAAATGCTATAATCAGGTAAACCTCACTGACTAACTAATCAACATATTTTCAGTACTGTTGTCAGTATTCAACATGACTGACCAAAATCACTCATCAAAACTATGATACAACATGTTTTAAAGGAAAAGTTACTGCTGCACGGTTGACTAAACTGCTTCGAGTCTGGGAAACAGGGAAGAAATGGCGAAACCCCCCCAGCCCCCCCTACCGACTTGTTGCTGTGAACTGGGCCAACGCAGATTGAAACCTGGTGATGCATTGTCGTCTCTTTCTCACACCAGTTTCTACACAAAACTCGCCTTTCAAAACAATGCATCGTTCGTTCGTTGGTTCGCTATACAAAACCATCGCTTCTGTTCTAGACATTTCCCAGTTAATTCCTATCCACTTTCGCTTCAAGAAATCATGAAAAATCCTCGAGGTTGCACTTCAAAATGAAACTTGAAATTCCTCTTCAAAATTACGCAAGAAAATAAATATGATAAATAAATACAATCGGCGCCCGCTTGCTTCATTAGGCTAAAAATTTCCAGTCGTTAATTATGGAACAAGTCTGGCCATTTTCACCACGGGTAATGGGTGACCATGAAGATCGGACACCTCGGTTCATTAAAACACAATTTCCCACCCTGACAAGAGGGGAAAAAACGAAGCCATCGCGCCCCGTGATCGTCATTTGTTTCTCCCGTACACACACACAGACACGATTCTCATAACTCCAGAGGCCGTTGATCCCTTGACGATGTGTTCTTAACGAGTTCTCACATGTACTTTTAATGTGTTTCACACACAGGTGACCTTGGCAAGGTCATTAAGATACTAACCCTTCTTTACTTTCTCACTGTTTGGGCGGTTAATTTCAAACATGTTTATTTTACCCGATGTGCTGTTGATAGTGAGATAGATCGATTCAAGTCTAAATGACTGCAAGTTGATAAAATATTACGTAATATTTTTTTTAATTTGTGAAGGAAATGAAGGGTTGTACGTTGGCTGCGTGGGAAAGGGATGCTTGCCGGAACATTACCGTCTAATATATTTTTTCCCCCACTCGCCCCTTTCTTTTAAAAGAAGATGAAAAAGAGAAGAGTTGGAAAAAAATAGTGGCTCTAAACATAAAAAATAATAATATAATGATAGGGTGATTCTTAACCTTTGATTTTTTTCCTCCTGTCAAGAACCCCGTGAAAAAATTTTTTCTTTAAAAAGAGGATAGAGAAGGGAAATAAGAGAGAGGGTTAGAGATTTGACTATTGTAGTCTGTATAACCGGTCTGTAGTTCTATCTAGCTATCTATCTGTCTATCTATTTGTCTATCTATCTACGTTAACTATCCCTAACTGTGTATCTAGGCATCTGTCTACATATCTAAACTGTGTAGTAGAACAGTTACCATCTTATCTATCTATCTATTTATTTATCTATCCATCTATCTACCAGTCTACCTATCTACCTATATATCCAGCTATGTATCTATCTATCTATCTAAGTTTCTATCTATCCATCCATCTATCTATCTATCCATCTATCTACCAATCTACCTACCTATCTATCTGCCTGTCTATGCAACTAACTATCTGTCCATCTATCTATCTAAGTATCTTACTATCTATCTAAGTACTATCTATCCATCTATCTACCAATCTACCTACCTACCTACCTATCTATTCATTTTCCACCTATCCATTTATCCTATCTGCCTGTCTATGCAACTATCTATCTATTCATCTATCTATCTATCTACCTATCTACCTATTTTTCCACCTATCTATCTACCTGCCTGTCTATGCAACTATCTGTCTATCCATCTATCTAAGTATCTTACATCTATCTATATAAGTACTATCTAACCATCTATCTATCTTTCAATATATCCATCTAACTATCTATCTATATATCTATTTATCAATCTACCTATGTACCTACTACCTACCAATCAATCTATCTATTTTTCCACCTATCTATCTATCTATCTGCCTGTCTATGCAACTATCTATCTACCTACGTGACTTTTTCAACTATCAGAACCAAAATGCCCAAAGAACGCAATACAAAATGTATTCCCATGAGCGACCATTCTGATCAGGGTCATTTCAATAATCGTTATTACAAAACAGAAAAAGTGGGTCGCTTTTCACATCGACTTGCACATGATTATTCCGTGTGCGACTACTGAAACTAAAGAAACCCATTTAAATTCCAACGGTCCCTTTTGTGGTTCTTTCAAAGATCCTCGAGATTCCCGCTCGTGAAGCCGCTTTCGCTTTCTGTTTTAACCGCAAATTTGCCAATTATTTCCATCCCGAAATGTGGTTTTCAGCAGCGCGTGCTCCATTTCTACACCACCATAACTCATAGATAAATACGAATACCAATTACACGTTTAGATAATTTTCACAATTATTGTCGATTACGGGTAGAAAAAGATGAAAGTTAATCGCATCGTGTTTACAACAATCGTGCCAACAGGAGGAGAGATGGATTGAGGAGGGAGGTTTCAGGTAAACAAGATGACCTGGCTTGACCCTAGCTCGATTTTTCAATGGGAATCGGGGTCAAGGAGAGAGAAATTGGCGTAGAAAACCCATTGTCAACCCCCCCTTGTAAACAACCGGAGAAAATAATATTTATGACCCAGTGTCACGCAGATTTGCCAAACTATCGTAAAAATTTGCCAATAACAAGGAATGTCAAGGTTCGTTTTTTTTTCCTCCCTCTCGGCTGAGGCAACGAAACAGCACGGAATTTCAATGGGATTTGGTAAACTGGGATACCCGTGGCCGTTTTAGAGCAAGATACGAAGGTATTCCAGCGCCATCTAGCGGCGACAGTCTGAATTTCACGACTACAGAAGTTGCGTTAAGTAGCATTGGGGAACACAGCCAGATGCACACAGTGAATTACTGACTGAACATAAGAATTAAGACGTAGTTTAAGACAACACAAAGTTGGGTTATGTGATCAAGTACTTATCTTTACCGGTGTTGCGCATTAACCAATATAGACACAGATTAGTTTTTTAATGAAACGGTTCGTGAGGTTGAACAGTACTAACCTGTCGTCATTGAGCTCGGCCTGATCCGGTTCGTTCTCTGCGGGGTTTGAGAAGAAGCGCATGATTCTGTCCTTGTAGAACTTCTTCTCGTCCTTGTTGCGTAACCACTTCTTCTCGACGACCAACTTGGAACTGCTGGTGCCGCTGATCTTCTCGGCGACTTTGCGGTAATCTGGCAGGAAATCACTTGTGTTGAACGTGTCCAGGTTCTCCAGGTTTTGTCCAGCGACGCAAGCCATCCTCAACGATCGAAGGTCTCGCAGAAGACTGAGGACACGGAACGGTTTGCCAACTGCCAAAGTGAGGAGCAGCAGCCAAAAGCAAGGTTTTCTCTCTGTTCGAGGTCATTGGAAGACATTGACTTTTCCAGGAGGTGGGCACCAAAAGCTGGAGAACTGTAATTGACCTTGGACGACCTTGAATGACCTTGAGGAGCGAACAGGGAGGGGATTGAACCGGTTTAGTTACTTGTATTCTGCGGCAAATCTCTGGTGAATTACGCGCATTCCATTTACTATTTGTTGATACAACGGGAGTATATTATTCTCGGCTAGTTTCTTGACATTACTCTCAACTTGCACCGAAACTAGTAGTATACCTTGTTCTAGATCCTAGTATTTTTTAACAGAAATCCAAACATGGATTAGAACAAGGTTGCGCGATATAAACGGGTATCGTATCCGTTGCAGGACTGGGAAGAGTCCAACACGGAATATCACCGAGTCCTTGAACTGAATCCGTTAATTGAAACATCATTCCTAAATGACTGACGACTGCGCAAATCCCTTACAAATCTGCTTAAGTTATCAGGCTCGCGGACCAGTGAAACCTCTATAGAAATCTTTTCGGCATAATGAACTATGATTACGGAAGCAGGTGTCTTTTAACGAACAATTTCTACTTTCCCAAAAGTATCTCAACACGCAATATTCATAAACGATATGCAAATTTCGCCTGACTAGTTTGATTAACGGTTGGTTCAAACAAGAAACTGTGCTGGTCTAGATTTCATTTCTCTGAAGCATCGTCAACCTTGGGAAGGGTTGAAGCTGCAGGCGATACACTAATACCGCGTGAGAAGCTCTCGATACCTTTAACCCAAGGGGTTTGTCCTTAAAACCCAACACGGTTCTGAATAGCGGTATTTGGTGCAGCATCTTGAAAATATAGTTGCAGCCGGCAGCTATGTTGAGCAGTTTAGTTGATTTTGACTCAACTAACTTTGAATGAAAGGGTCTCAAGTGTTGTGTAGTTCAGACGTTTGCATGCTTAAGCTTGGAATTACAGATGTGAAACTAACAGGTCTGACTTAGTGATGTCAGGTGAGTCATCTGGAGGACTCGGACTCATGAATTTGCAAGTCGACTTGAGGTTTGGCTCGACATCGACTTTGACTCGACCCGACTTGAAGACCAAGGTCGTCGAGTCGAGCCCGAGTCGAGTCGATTGGCTGTCATCACTAATATGAACTTCGGAGAAGTCTGAAGCTGCGCCACAAGAAAGGGCTCACAAACGACCCAAAGTCTTTAAGTTCGACATCTCTGCCTATGTCAGCCTGACTTGTCATCCGCCTTTCTACGCACTTAATAGACCCTAAGGACCCGAAAATTACAGCATCTAGACAGTGGCAGACTATGGAAACTGGATGATGACAAGGTTCTTGTTGGGATGATGGACCCAGTGCGGAAATCTACGACATGCGGTTGTGCTTTGCAGAGACCTCTAGGGAGCCAGGCAGGCGCCAGCCAGCAAGAGTCTTACCGAAGGCGCGTGCAGCAGTTCGAGGAAATGTTGTATGCGGGTCGGTTTGGACATTGCTGTCAGAACAGCTTCAGTCTGAAGATCTAGCAGCTATCTATTATCTATTTAGCCATAGCATAATACATATCTGTAATATAGATGTAACATAATATGATTTTCACCATGAGAATCCTACACAGCTTGTTGCCTTACTGAAAAGAATATCAACTATAGATTTGAATAACCACCTGCCACATTAAGCAGCTATCCCCGTGCTAATGCTGTACTCCCGAAATAAGTTGACCTTTACATTCTAATGACCTACTTCGTAAACCCTAATTCCGTCTAAAGCCAGTTTCCGGATTTAGTTAAGAGGTTTCTGGGTGTGTAGTATCTAGAACCGATGGTAGCCATGATTGATTGAAACGGATATCTTGTTTGAGCTCAGAAATAAATAAACTTCAGTAAATATGCTGACATCGGTATTACTGTTTTAACAAAAACCTCATCCAGTTGTAAGATAATCAGCTCGTAACTGGGCCAGTGCTTGTGTATAGATTCGGTAAGATGTTGCTCGATAAACTAGCAGACGAACATCAATTTCAACTTCTGTGCATGCTCGATATGAACGGGCAATATTGTAACACGGGAAACTTGTATTATTGTTATTACGAGATGTTACCTTTCCCGTAGCTCAGCCGTTTTCTCGTTCCCGCGACTTCCTCCGCTTCCTCCCCGAGCCTCAGCTGGTCGTGTAATGCCAGATAGAGAAAGGAACTAGAAATATGTCAAAGCGGACCGTTTACTGGTAATATCTTTTATAAACGTCTCGCCTCTTTTCTAAAAGGAATATTCACGTTAAATTTCTGTATAAAAGAAATCATGACTGCAAGCAACAAACAGACGTCGTTACTTAACGTACGTTAACAAGTAACTAAACATGTTTCTATGGTGAACCAGATAGTTGAAATACAGACGAACAATGAAAAAACGTAAATTTTGCGGCAGAAGAAGAGTAAATAGTAATGTCTGAAGTAGAGAATAACACGTACCTTGAAACGAACATCACGACCGACAATAACAACTTCAATACGTGCGCTGTTGCCAGATTTTGCAAAGTCATAATGCGCGCGCGCAAATAAATAACTTTTCATCAAAGAACTCGATTATAGGTTTGCGGTTCAGTAAAGAATATATTTATACAACCAAACCATGTATTAGATGATCTAATGCAAAACCCAGCCTTGTGTAAACTTGAAAACAATTACGTTTTCCAAATAACCAGAGCAATATTCTTCAGGGTAAAAGAAACAAAACAAACAAGTTAATTCACCTGTCTGTCGCCATCTCAGAAAGATTAACTGATGCAGACAGTTCTTCCTGAGGGATTGGTGCACACTTTCGTGGAACTGTGCAACAAGAATCGCCTGGGTAGATTGGTGTCAGTCGTCTTTTTGACACAAAGTTTTGCGTCATCAGTTTTGATGGGATCTGACATTGCTACAGCATTCTTAGATATTTTTTAAACGAAGTATTGCACATCCACTGAAACTTCAAGGTTCCTTAGAAATACTCATTCAGCTTACGTAGTTGTTAATATCCAAGACCTTGGCAGTAACCAGGCAATTTAGAAGCATACACTTTGTGTATTTTTACTACTCTTACAGCGTGCTAATACAATGCTGAGCGTACAGGATTACGGTAGAATTCAAGACAAGTGTCGACAGTTTAAAGGACCAGTAGGGAAGAAGAAAGGACAACCAGGAGAACGGTAAGGTAATTCTTCGCTGCAGAAGATTCCGTTGTCGTAGCCACGGTTGTTGTAGTTGTCGTCGGCGTCGTTGTTGTGATTGCACCTAAAGCAAGTAACAGTTGTGGTTTAGCCGTAAAATGTAAAGAAAACTGACGTACCTTTCACCTACCCATAGATATGTCCACTGCGCAGTACTATTACTACTATTACTATTATTACTACTATCCGTACAAGCTAATATAAGCAACTGCAAAAGGAACCTACCTGGACAATGTGACAGTCCATTAGGATCCAGATCCTGGAACTTGGTTCCGTTAGCGCATCTCGCATCCGGCAAGTCGGCCAAGTATTGACGGTTATCCCGTACTACCCAGGCAATATCGCATTCACATTTGAAATTCACGCCTAAATGATCGGACAACTGATTACAACCTGCATGTAATCTTCATCAACTTTTCGTTTTTATAGACGCGTCATTTTAACTAAGTAATCTTCAAATTAACTTTTATATGATTATAACATTTTGGACTAAGTATAGTACTACAACCTAAAATGTTCTTATACCTTCCAGACTAATATTTCCCGGGTTCTCGTACATCTGCGCGAGGATAGGGCCGAAAACGTCTTCATCGAAAATCTGAAGTTTAACGTAGTTCAGCTGCATAAAAGTTTGCGAAAAGTCTCCTGTAAATGACAAAAGTTGTTTCGACAAGGTGGAATGATTGCATTGTTGATGTAAAGACCATCGAATGCTCCAGGTTGAATCAATCTCAGAGGGTTTCCAGTCAGTTCCACGAGAACCGGAGACGATTCAAAGTGAAAGGTTCCTTTAGCCAGTTCTTCCAGTTCGTTCCAACCTAGATAGATGGCGTCAAGATGGGTCTGGTCTCTGACTTCGTCAGGAACTGTTTTAAGGTGGTCAAAGTCGAGATAAAGACTCTCCAGAACATAACGCGAGAACGATTCCATCAGAGACAGAACTCTGTCCTGAGGCATGCCAATCAAGCCCACTCGCGTGATGGATGGAGTACTGGACGACGGCTCCCAGCGTGAAAAGCTACTGGATTCATCAATCCAGACCTCTTGGAGCGTGGGTGCCGGAGGAATGACCGGAGGCTCGCTCATGGACACTTGAGCAAGTTCCAGTTTGACTATCGATTGAAACGACGAGAGAAACTCGATATTAGAATCGATTAGTTTGCAGTAGCCAAGGTGAAACTTCTGCACGGCGACATCCTTGAAGGCGTAAGGGTGGATCATAATGGACGCTGGTAACCCGAAGATGGCGCAGTCTACAGACAGGAACGTTGCAGACTTCCCCGAGAGGAGATCAGCCGGCAGGGCGAAACCGATGGACCTGAAGGACACCCGTGTAAAGTTAGCCTCGAAGTTTTGGGCGAAAATCGCTTGAAGTTGGGTGCCATTTTCAATGTTCTCGCCATTGCATTCGATGACGAAAGCTGACTCAAAATTTTCCAGGAAACACTGGCATGGGCTTACATCAGGGCATTCCGGTGGATAGGCTAAAACCGCGATCTTATGAGTCACCTAAACTCCAACGACTAGAGTAATTAAGAGAGCGTTAAGTGCAGAGACGACGACTCACCAGTGGCAGAATGGCCAAGACGACGAGCAGGAAGCGGTGATTCATTGCGTACTACCAGTAGTGCCATGTGATCAAGAGGACATAAGATTTATAAGCGGTACTAAACAATCGACATAATCTGGTTACCATAGTAACGTGATTAATCTCCACTTATAGAAACGTCTGAGGGTCAAACGTCAAGAGCTCAAGTGTCACACAACAGATAACACGATTGCAGAATTCCAGCTGAAAAGTTTCTGGAGCTTCGTTGACACACTACGAAACAATGCGTAGCTCTCTTTGCGAGACCATGTAAACAGCAGCTGAGATTTGATACGTGTTGACTCTATCAGTCTAAGATTAGTTCTTCAAATGAAGATTTCCATTGAGCTATACAAACTGAATCTTCTTTTATTGAAAAAAGTTGGCAAACGGTAAGAATCACACACACTTAACACGCACTACATAAACATTCGTTGTTGTCCATTATTCCGGATTTAACCGACCACATAAAAAAAGGAGAGCACTGCACAGGGGAAAAAAGTACAACAACAAAAAATATATTGGGGAAACTAAATCAGCTTTTCCCTTTCCTTATCTACTGAATTTGAAGACGAAAGATAAAAAGATGGAGGACAAAGGTAGAGGGTAGAAGATGTTATAAAAAAACATGGGGAATAGTTCTCATCTCAGGATGGTAAAATATAGTAAAATCATTAAGGAATGACACTGAATGACAGAGAAAAAGGTTGCAAATATTTGGGTATATAGAGGTAATTTTTCCCAATGATAATAAAAAGGAGAAACACTTGGAAACGAACAAAAAGTCTCTTCGATTTTTTTTTGCGTTGTTCATTTCACGTTTGAGGCGACAGGCACGTTTCAACAATTAATTTTTTTCTTCATCTCCCGTGAATATCAGAAAAGATACGAACCTTTTAAAGTTGTCATGGAATTCGCGAAATAATCCTCATGGAATGGTACATATTCAAGGATCGAAAAGAGAAATCAAAAACTGGTAGAGAATTTCAGAAATTTAGGCATAAAATATAATATCAGCCTCGAGATTTCTTGTTTGTAAGAATCAAACGAGTGGTAAGATGAAAAATTTTTCTTCTTCAACAATTTGGCACCCGTTGCATCATTTCGGTTCAACAGAATTGTCGTGAGGCAGACTAGCAGCTCGCCCATTACATTTCCCAGATTCAGTAACAAACTCGCGGGGACAACAAAAACCAACAGAAAAAAAAGATCAGGTGAAAAGCAGAGATGATGAAGAACCAGATGGGAAAGAGTTACTGAAAGACGACAGAACCTTGAGTATTGTGTGTTTCGCAGGAATGTACTGTACAAACAATGATATCAGACCAAAGCGAGAGGGGGTTGTTGCAACTGCAAGTTTATGCGGTCCACCAAAAAAAAAAAAAAAAAAAAATCGCTAACCCAAGACTTTTTTGGTTCTACAGTCCGAGTGAATGTGCACGCCATCTATTGGTCAAACTCAGAAACAGCTCAGACGCACACCACTTGCCCAATGGACAAGATGGCAATCTGGGACGAGATAGCTTGGTACAAACTGTCCAATTTCACAACTTTGGCTTTACTGTTTCAAACCTCAAGTCAGGTGTGGATGGACCGCACTGAATTTTGCGTCGTTCCGTAACTCGGAATATTCAGAGGGAAAGAGTCACAGAGGAAAAGGAAGAAACTGATGATTCAGGGGAAAACTGCAAAAAATTCGTGAACCGATTTAGGCTTTACTGGAAAAGAGAGGAGAGGGGATAAAAACTGAGTAATATGTGTTTTTCGGTAATCTTTATCCATTGCACGGTTCACCCTGACTAGCTACTGGCGACCGATGTTACTCTCATAAAAACTCTACAAAATAAAGAATTTCTCAACAGGAAGACATTATGTATAGGAGTTTCTTTTCCCACAAATTATGGCACGTTCTGTTTCAACTACGAATTTCATCTGTATATAGTAATAGAGAAAAAAAAACCTCCCAGATCTTTTTCTGTGTAACAAAAGAGTATTGCTTGGTACTTGCGAACACTGTCAAAAAATTGGAAACAATATTTGTTTCCCCCCCCCCCTTCAAAGAAAAATTTCTTAACATTTAGCCAAAGTGTTCTCTTAACAAAATGGTTTTTAAAGTTCGCGTGTTTTTCTTTACTGTGGTTTTTGTTTTCGTTGCAAAGAATCCTGCACACGTCCTGGAACATTGCCTGCTCCAAAATGTGGAAAAGTAGAACGTAGACGAAGACAAGTTGGGATGAAAGATTTTCACGATGACGCAGGACAAGGTCTGCAGTAGGAGAAGCGATGATTCATATGCTGGCTGTACGATCCGGAATGCGAGAAACGTTTGAGACACTTCTGGCACTGAAAGGGTTTCTCGCCGCTGTGCAGCCGCTTGTGCTCCGTCAAGTGGTGCTTGTGCTTGAAGGCCTTGGGACACATGTCGCACTGGTACGGCCGTTGACCTAAAACCGGGGGAAAAAAAAGGTTGATGAGTTAACATTACTATTGTCAACGTAAGACAGGCTTAAAGGGCAATAGTGAGGTTCTAGAGCGCTGGTATTACATGCCCATTTAGAATAAGGTAATTTACCGGAATGCTCGTATTTGTGACGGGTAAGTGAGCTGGGCTTGGAGAAGGTCTTATCGCACTGGTTGCAGGCATACTGTCCATCGGCGTTGGGCACCATGCCATCGACGGCCTTGACGGTCAGCTTGTGTGATGCTTTCTTGGTCATTTTGGTGGACAGCAGTTGGTCGTCCCCGCTGCGTGATTCACTGCCCTCATCGCACGACCCGTTGCGGTTGACCGCAGGGGATGTCACCGTCTTGCGCACGTCATCATCGGCGCCAGAATGATCCGAAAACGGTGGGGACAGCTTTCCTGAAAGGCTCTTCTTCCATTCCTCGAGTTCGTGTGGGAAAGAGTCGTCGGCTTCTTCTATCTTCATTGCCGGGTTGACATGCTCCACTCTGTTCCAGAGCTTCTTCTTGGGTAAGGCGCAGCCAGCCTCTTTAACGAGGTTCAGTCCACAAGAAGGCTGAGTGGAATAACTGTCTTGATTGTTGTTGTTACTACTGGGGCTGGTGCATTTCTTTACAGTCAGGTCCAGTGGCTGATCGTCAAAGGTATTCTCGGCCTCACTTTCCGAGTGCGAAGTCAACGCCGGAGACTGGGCCGAGCGCACCAGGTGCGCCTGAGCAGAACCGTAGAGAGCCTCGCGTCTTTCACGTGCCCGCGCGTTTTGGAACCACACCTGGATTACTCTGGGTGGGAAGTTGAGCTGCGCACTGAGTCGTAGAATCTCCTCGCGCTTGGGTCGCGGCTGGTAGCCAAAGAATTTCTTCAAAATGGCCGATTTTTCTTCGGAGATCAAAGACCGTGTTCGCTCTGGAGCTTTAGCTAAGGATCCAGTTGACGATGTCGACTGCTTCTCGTCCTTGGTATCAGCGCTATCATTGTCTAAAACCATTACAAGACCTGAGTCATCGGTTCCAGTTTCGCTGGATGCATCGTCGCCGTTGTGAGTATCGTTGCCGTTGGCAGCAGACGGTTGCTCCTCCGTGTCAGGGACCTCTTCCATCAGATCTTCTAGAGCAGGCGAAGCTCTCGGCGATTCTTCTCTTATCTGGGGTTGAACGGGATTGATCTCCGGCACCGCTTCAGGAGCCGGGGAATCGGCGAGCACTCGCTGGACGCTGTCCTGTAGACACTGACGGGTGACGTTCACCGAGACAGTTTCCAAGATTCTCTTCACATTGGGCGACTCTTCCAAGCGAGCGATCTTGCAGTTTTCGTACTTTTCGTCAATACCAGAATCTGCTCTCTTGCGTTTCCTGTCAGCGTCGCTCAGTCCGGCGGCTACCTGTGGCGCCACCCCTGAGCGCAGCGGATTGGTTAGTCCAGACGAGTGCAGGTGAGCTGCGATCAGGTATTGGTGGATGTGAGCGAGGTTGGGCATGTTACTGTAGCCCACTGGTGACATGTAATAAGAAGCTGGAGGTTTTGGCGGATACAGGCTGGGGTAACCCAAGTTCGGGTAGTGAAGGGGGTTGCTCGACACCCGGGGTTGGAATGAAGGGGTAGCGCTACCAGTGGTAGTGGTGCTGCTAGTACTGCTACTGGGCGCTGCCGCTACTGGCGATGGTTTCTCGGAAGGGAGGCGTGGACGAGCATTCTGTCAAAGATACAAGTGGTTTAGCATGGCATATTTGACGAATTCAGGCTGAGGATAATTACCCTGGAACTGAGAACGAGGCACTTTTTGGATGTCATGTGCGAAGAATAGGAACCCGAATGCGAGAAGCGCTTGCCGCAATTACTGCACTCGAACGGCTTTTCTCCACTGTGGATTCGGACATGTTCCTAATAGCGAAAATTACACTTTATTATGATATTCTAAAGATGTACCAAAAGACTGATTTTTACGCCCAGGTACCAGAATACTATTTACTAAATACCATTCCGTCCTAAATACAATAGATACTTCAACGTTCGGACAAAGTGCGTTTTATTTGCATAAACGGCTAACAAACTTCTATCACTAGTTTAACATCAAGTAGCAATGTATAGTCATGTCATATGTAAATAACGTTAAAGCTACATGAGAACATTTTATCTTGAAACACCTTAAAAACGAGGCATATTTTACTATATACCGTTATCCATTATTGTTAACTTCATGCAACGCATCAAGAATAAAAGTAAAATCTGAGGAAGCTTGAAAGCAAAACAATGCAATTCTCAAGCCGCAACTCGAACTATAAATACTGTATAATAAAAATTCATGTGTAAAATTTTAACAACTCAATTTTCCCCATAACAATAAAAGTAATGCAACTCGTTTTTTATCCGGTAAAAAAAAACATAAGCCGCTTGCAAACGGTTTTAATGAAGACGACTTAAGCTTACCTTTGTTATTTCGTCGATGACTCACCGAGCGACATTTCCAGCGAGCAGAGAAAACGACTGACTTGGGGTGGGGTATGCATGCCATGCACGGAACACTGCGCACGTCACAGGGGTTTCACATAAAGCTGTCATCTTAGCGTAAAAAGCCAACGACGGGCGCAAGTTTACGAATCTAACAGCAGCAACACGATAGCTACACACATACAACAACATGCACTGGTTTTGTACTCTACGCAACAACAGAAAAAACAACAACAAGAAACCCAACGGACAAACATGCACGACGAAGAGGAGCCCCCGATATTATGTTTACCTTAAGGTGGTGCTTGAACTTGAAGGCTTTCTCGCAGAAAGTGCATTTGAATTTGCGAAGACCAGCGCTCTCGTCGTGACTGATCATGTGGCGCTGGAGGCGGTAAACATTGGCGAAGTGTTTGTGGCAAACCCCGCAAGACTTCAAGTTACACAGACGAAAGAAAAGAGAGAAATCAGTAAGCATGTAAATAAGAGGCTTACACGAAAAGGCTTTTCGTTTGTTAACTGTTCGTCTATATAAATACTTCTGGTACAATAGTTTTTACTACCAACTAGTTTCATTACCAACTAAGTTCTTCGTAGATTAAAAAAAAGGGGACTTACGACTTGTCCAGTGGGTGAGTGCGTCAGTTCGTGCCGTTCCAGCTCGTCGCGTTCCACGAAAGCTGCGTTACACTGGAGGCACGTATGTTTAGCGGCCGAGACGCTGGAAGTAGACGGCTGCTGAGGAGCGACTGCCGTGGGAGAGGCTGGTACGGTCTCGTTGTGCACCGACTGCAGGTGCTCGCGAAGAACAGCGGCCGAAGGAAACCCCTTACTGCAGCGCCAGCATTTGGCAAAATACTCTGCCACCACTTCCTGTCGTATCGACTGGGGCCCTTTTGAGAAACGATGGCGTTTAATTCAAAATGATCTGCAACTAATCAGATTTCTTGACTAATTAGCAATGCCTTTCTCTTCGACTAAATCACGGGGTGCCAACTCTCGCATGACAGGGACGCTGATTGAGTTAACCATTTCGCCATGTGCCGCAGAAATCCCTTTAGCATCTAACTAGATCCTCCCCAATTACACTATCAACTTTAAGAAGCCTCCCCCCACCCCTTTCGTGTTCGACTCAGGTCGTTGTACGTAATCGCAAAAGCTTTGCTTAACTACCTTCTGTATAACAATAAAGTAAAGGAAATATTTTAAGAATGGAACGCACAGTTGTCGTGGGAGAAAACATTTGCCAAGGTCCACAGTCTGTAAGAGTAGGTTCTAGCAGTATTAGCAGCAGCAGCGGCAGCAGCAGCCACATGGCCCAAGTTTGGGTTGTAGCAATTCGGTAAAGCAGCAGCAGCAGCGTGCTGCAGCAGCTGGTGATAATCCATGGTTAAAGGTTTCCGTCCCGCACGGGAGAGAGACAGAGAACCGAGACACACTTGCTCAAGAGTTTGCTAGTCGGTGGTCGACTGACCGCGTGGCGCTGGTAATTTGCCCTAAAGAAGGGGAGCGTTCTGAGACTCTTCCCTCTCCTGCATCTGCGTGCGCCACTTCAGTACTGGGGAGCTGAGCGCATCTCCAGCTCCCAAAGCGGAAGTATCAACAATCAAATTTTTGAAGATTCCCAAGGAATTTTCAAAGCGAAAGACTAGCAACTGGCGCGCTGGGAGCGGCTATTTCAAAGTCAAAAATTCAGATTTGTGCTAGAGAACGCTTGAAGTAACTGTGAAACTTTGAGGGCCTGACGTACCCTGGAAATTCCTCGAAGGCAGGAAATGCTCAACAGAGTGGTTTAGCCATCGCTAGTTCGTCATCACCTTGCAACATGGCTCAACACGCCCTTATTTCTCTACTTCCGCAAAATTTTAACTTGCAGTCTTCTTGTCTATCCCCAAGTCAAGGGTCAATATAAATATAAAAATATTTGTATGGCTACGATACATTGCACAGTTGCGCAACAGGACATGTGCCAACACTCCTAATAGGCGAATTTGATGAGAATCCAAATTCTATTGGATATCGTGGGGGATTTTTTTCCCTTCTGTCCGTCTTTTTAAAAGGATATAGGGTACAGAACGGGGCCGTTTGTCCACGTGGTAACGACACAATAGAAGAACGTCCAATAGCAGCTGCTGGCGACAGCCGATAACGCGCTAAAACGAATCATGACGGTGGACCTCTTAAAAATAGCCGAATCCCACAGTACCTGCTGCACCTTCCAAGCTTTGAAGTACTTTTTTGCCGAAATAGACTTCGTCGCAAAGTGACTCGGGGGTACACAGTAATGTTTTAAACAGAATAAAAGGAAATGGGAGAATAAGAGTTTCTTTAGCTCAATCTATTCCGGAAGCAGCGGAGAGGGAATGCCTGCTAAGTTCGCGATGACCCCAAGGTCAGCTCTCGGTTCTCCAGACTTGCATCTGCCCGTGACAGTTGTTTGTTACAGCAATACACCCCCCTCCCTCCCGAACGGAAAGAAAAATGGGGATGAAGGCGGCGAAAAAAATCAATGGGAAAAGAATAACTGAAGAAACTTAAGCCAATTATTGTGAAACTCGCGTACCGAGTAAAAGTGAAAAACCAATACTGAGATAAGGTATGAAGCAACTGGTTCATCTCGGTGTACGTGGCAGTGCAAAGGATGCGGTTAGTTCCAATTTAACCGTCGAAAGAGTAAAAATGCTCGGTGATTTTTTCCCTGTGCAATGGCTGAACTTGCGTAACGAAGTAAATTGCAACATAAGCTACCACAGCTGTTTTGACTTGTTGGTGACGAGTAAATGCTAGACATGTTTAAGTTTGCATCACGTAAATAACTGATAAAATATCGGGCGTATGACAAGTGAGGGGGAGGCGTAATGCACGCAATTGTTGGAACGAGATGTACCTTTGGGGTGAAGTCATTTCCACATGGCAATTGGCCTGGTCCGGCTATCTTGACCAACGGTTGGCTTTGATTGGCAACACAAGCTGTCCGAAAGTGGACTCGACTCTCAAGAGACTACCTGATACAATCAGCTCACTTTCTGTCTTCTCATTCCGGCCGAGAATATCCAGCCGAGTGTTTACGTCACACGCGTTTGCCTTCAACTCAACTGACTGCAAAAAGAATCGCCTTGCCCTGCATCTTTTTGTTAGCCTCGAAAATTAACTGGGCTTTCTAAGCCCATTCGTCGACGAGACAAACGATCCAGGTGTCACTTGCAGACAAAACGTAGCTGCCAGACAACGACCAAAAACCTCGGGCTGACTTGCTTTCAAAGGCTACTCTCAGAAAGCTGAATTACAACTGGCATTGCATGCAGGATTCCCTAGAGACGTGGCGATACTATCTATTAGTTTGGTGGCAAGAGGAAAGAAGTCTATTCCCTTATATTTCTAGCTGATCCTAATCGGCCAGCCCCAGCTATCCCCTACAGCTTCTTTAGAAACGCAAGAATAAATTCAGACCAATTTGGAAAAAAAGCAAAAGTAATCCGAGACTCTCAAGAGTGCGAGAACAGCAATCGACTGGAATCATTCATAAGGCCAGCCATTTGGGTTGATATTACGTTCCAGCAGCAGGAATCCTCAGCGCATAGTGTCTATGTGATTTCATTACGGGCGATAGTTTGTCACTGGAATCGCTGGTGCCTTTGTCGGTTGCACAGGATCGGGTAATGGAGGGACACATCCCGCCATCGCACTCATCCGATTATTAATGACTCTAGCCTCAAGCATGATGAACAAAACCCCCCACAGGTTACTACGGAAGGATGTACTTATAACGATAGTTAAGTGACGGCTCATCTGGGTGATTCATTTCATTAAGTCGCCTACTGCTCCCACGCACAATTCGTCGCACCATCCCAAACCTCACCCATAAGTACTCTCGGTCCCATTAACAAACAATACAGGAATCCATTCCCGGTCCCACATAATCAGGCTTTTTTTTAAGCATCGTCGATTTGTTCGTTATAACCAAACTGTGCAGTAGGATGGCCTGCGGGGTCTTTCCCATTTTTCTCCTTCATTAAGAGAGGATCTAGCATGTCAGGTGCAGTTCGTTATGCAGGACAAACAAGGCTCAACAGGGACATCAACTTGGACGGCACGAATTCGTCGTTTCTTTATATAAAGACACGTCTTATAGACAGACAATGATCGTACCTAGAGATATCGATTCGACGACCCAGGGATAAAATGAATAGAATTTTTCCCCCCTCTTTTCGGCAAGGAGCCCCTGCTTCCCTTGGCATTGCACGGCACATCGCGTCCTAAAAAGTCCAATTAAACGTGGCTGAAAAGACTTCAGTGGACGTAGAAAGGCTGCAGAAATTGCCTATACTTTGGTAGAGAAGAGGCGGCAAAGGCACAACAATTACCCGGAATAGCCACCGATATACCTTGAGCACAGAGGGAGACAAATTGGAGCACAGACGCTAAGAATTCACTCTGCCAGGTTTCAATTCATTGGCCCATCCGGTTGAAATTGATCCTGTTTTTAAGGCTACTCAACCGTTTCTAAATGAGCCAAGTATGGTAGAACACCTCCTTTCTTCTAGCTTTTAACAGAGTTGCACAAGTCGAGGTTTTTCTTTCTTGTTACCCCCAAAGCGATCTCTTGACAGTCATTTCTGGTGCTAGTCAGTGAACAACATAAATGTCGCTGAAAAGGGCGCAAGTGAAGCAGACCGAAGGAAAAATGTTTGCTGCCAAACAGCTTGGAGAAGGAAGGAAGAAAGATTTGAAGTGCAAGGTGCACTTAGGAAACATTGGCCAAGTTTCCCACGGTCCGGTTGTTGCATAATGCAGCACGGGGACGAACAGCTTTTCGATTTGAATGTGTTTGTCGTGCCGCCCTCAAAACGGATGGATATATTCGCACTTCGTACCTTTTCCCAGAGCTTAATTCACTTTCCGTGTTCGGCACTCACCGCGCTCAACCGAGGCTTCGACACATTTTTCCCAGCTGTCCCTCTTTTTCTTCCTTTTTTTCCCCCTTCCGTAAAAATCCTTTCTTTTCTCTCTCACATACATAATGCATATTGATAAGTTTTTACCTTTACCCGTACACGTGCAAGGGACGAGCAAGACATAGCTATTACTAGCGGCCCCGATGGCAGTTTTTCCACACCTTGCAGCGAAGAAGGCGAAAATTCTCTTTAATATTAAAGGGGGGCGAGAGTATACTGCAACATGTCTTGGGCGGTAATCAGCCAGAAAGTGAGATGGGGAAAAAAGGACAGCGTTTTCTTCGTTCAACAAGGATTTTTGCGCTCCCTTTTAACGACCGCAAAAAATCCAACCCAGTTGCTTCATTTGTATTCGATGAAGGGCGGTAGTTGGCTTTTTTTGTCACCAGAGGGCCACAAAGTTCCCCAGGACGAGCGACTTGGCTTTTTTGTTGTCATACCTTAGTACGTGGCTACCGAGAACCAAACCCTAAGTAATAAGCTTATCATTAAGACATTCAACACGAAGTCCTTGGAACATGCGCCGAGGGGAAAAAAACTACATAAACGCTTCTGAAAACACAGCCAGCTTGAGACGCCACAACACAGCCTGTTATGGAAACTTTCATGAATAGGATGGTGCAAAAATATAGGGCAATAGCAGCTTTCCAGTACATTAGCCACTTGCTCGTACAGGACGTGTGTGTAACACACCATTACACCTTTGCCAGTTGCCAGTTTCATAGTAAAGCCTCCCCCCGGTGTTCTAAAAGTCTGGCAGAATCTACTGGATGCATACGGGAAGAGATATTTCTCAAGGAAGAGGAAGTCGAAATAAATCTGGTGCGCTAAGAAGACTTCACCGAGTAATGCATCTACAGCGGGGCGGGGTAGGTATATCCTAAAGAAGTACAGGAGCCTTTCAGGATGAAAGACTAATGGCGGACAGTTTCTGTGAGTGGGAAAGGGGGAAAGCAGAGCACGAGAGAAAGAGCAAGATGGCCTCAACTACGGTGCAATGGCGATGAGCAGTCAACAAGTCCATAAAGTGTGCACCAAAGCATGGCTGCTGTCTGTCCGCTACAAGAGCCTACTCTTCCGCATCACTTCCGCACTATTGTTTCGCTCAAGGCTCAAGAACCTTCTTCCTTTTCCGACTCCTGTCCTTAATGCTCCTCGTGCAGACCCTTTTGTACAGCAATACAGCCCAAAAGGCAATGCTATATCGTCAGTCCTTTTTGTGGGGGGGCCCTCCTCGTGCGGCAATTAAGTATCAAGTGGTCTTGCATCTTCGTAAAAGGATGTTGAAAGATCGTCAGACTGGGCTTCAACAGGGCGACAAGAAACCTGAATCTACAGAACCTATACTTCGAACAGCATCGATACGCTCAGCTGCGTCGTCTCTTAAGGCATTCCTCGTTTGTGTCACCCCTTCTTCTGAAGCGAGTTCGTTTAGTTTCCACTTTCTAGCTCAAAGAACACGATTGCGGTGATTGTCAAAACGACATCAGGAAAATTAGTGCAGCTTTATGACCGCCTCGCTTCGCTAGTGTGGCTTTTTGTGTAGTGCATAAAGCGACCGTTGCTTTTGTCGCGTCTTCGCATCCACTTTACGACCATCCAGCCTGGGTTGCCATTATCATAACCATTGCACCATACACACACACAGACACACACACTCGTACACACACAATGCACAGGCTAATGCACACAACAGTGAAGCGACTAACTCATTACTAGGATAATTTATACCAGCCTCGGTCCACAGTGCTTACGGCCGCCCTTTCCTCTTTCAAACCCAAGCTGACAAACGGATTTATAAAAATATTTTTCTGAGAGGTTGCAACGAGTCAGCCATGATATGGAAGGGGTGGGGGATCCAATCGAAAGAATAGAAAAAACCTAATTGCGCATTGTAATCAAGGTTTACAACCCACAGGGCCCCTGTGCTCTCTAGCGGCGTGGTGCACACGCTCAGCACATGTAGGAGAGGTTCCAGATCACTTCTTAATGGAAGCCTCCTATTCAGTCGCACGACGAGGAGTACCCAGGAAATAGTTATTCATAAGTAAGCAAAAACGATACTTTTTTCCATTTGACATTTTCGTTAACATAATTTCTACTCAAGTGACGAACGTTAGAGCGAAAAATAACAACACAGGGGTTACAGTCTAGGAGATTACACGTCTAGCCATCGCGTGGAACCTCTTATATAGATCTCTTGTTCTTTGTTAGCAAAGAGGAAAAAATATACGAGGTATGCGCTGTCAGATGCTGATTAGCGGAATGGTGCGGAAGCGCAGTTACGGCTGCTAATGTTGCGGTAATCAGGAGTGCAGCAGAGTGCGGCATTAGCGCACCGATGTGGAAGCTAAAGGTACCCCACTACCCTCCTCCTCCTTCCATTTCCCCTCGGCTAAAGTCACGGCCCCACCTCCTAGTAAGTAATCACGTGACCTAGTCCCCGTTAAGCTCTATTAGTTGATAGTAGAAACCAAGGCGGAGTTAGGAGAGTGAGCTACTTCGCTGTCACAGCGTCTGTGGTTGGAAAAAGAACCTCCCAAAGAATGGCAGAAAGGACTTTGCCGCCCGACTGCGCTCCTAATGCCAATCAACAAATGGAACAAAGATATGTTGCCTAAAAGTGCACCACTACAATAAACGGGTCCGTATGCATAAACATGAGTGAAAGGACGCGGCTTTCTGCTGTCACGCAGCATGAAGACAGACCCGCAAAAACAGTCAACCCCCTTTCGTTCTAGCAACAAGGGATTTGTCATCTGACTTAGTAAACTTTCCCCTGCACAGGCCAATAAACGCAACTACTTTACACTTGAAAATTATCGTTTTTACCACTGAACTTAATGTGGCGCGTTCAATACTACTCGAGCGATAGAAACACAATTCATTTTAAGGCACCGTACCACAAACTTTGTTCTTAGCCAGTCTAAATGGCTGGCAGCGGGAAGCTAATCAGTAAAGCAGCTCAACATTTTCGTCCGTCCTTTCTCTTGGGTGCGTGTGTACATTTAGCCTTGCAGTGGGAAGGAAAGAACGCGAGAAAAAAAATTCAAAAAAGATGAACTGTTTACAAAAGTCTGTGTATAAAGTTTCGGTGGAAAGAAGCAAGGGTCAGCGATTAGGGTGACTTTGATGGATCCGAGCGTATTCAGTGTTACTTCCTCCCGTTTGTCGGGCGCGAATTTTTGCGCCACTTTTCTGGCGACGCCGGTCGCACCCCAAGCCAACGAAGCAAGGGATAATTAAAGCTCCATTAGAGCATGAGAGCGACAGCCACAAAGAAGAAGAAATGAAAAGAATAAAAAATAAAGCGGGAGAAGCGGCTTTATTCGCTGACCACAATGACAAACGAGCTGCACTGAAATCCACCGTGGTGAGCTTCTTTCGAACATTAACTTCTCTTAGAAAAACAAACACAGAACCGAGATTCTCCTAACAGTGATGTCGGGTCGCAAAGAAAGCTAACTGTAAGAAATAACACTACTATAGCAGCCCTTTGGACTCCCCCGGTAAAACTGCAGCGAGAGACAACGGCATATGTAAATTATGGATACTGCGGAGAGAACTGTTATACGTCGGGCCCGGTGTAGATACGTGTCTCTTCGTCCCAGCGTTTCTTGTAATATTGGGACTGACTGGCTACACTCGCCCCAGGAACAAGATTCTTACAACTCTGTGCAATTTGGCACTGGCAAAGTCAAAGTACTAACACTGAAATGTTGTTTTTTTCCCCAGGTTGCTCATATCAAGACACTAGCAGGACAACTAACTGTGAATTATTCTACTGGGTGAATAAAAGTCGTTACTTTTCTTGCCCCGAGTGGGTCTTTTGGATATTTCAAGCGAAAGCTTTTGTTGTTGGAGAATTGCTCAAGTCTGCGACTGGCGAGAGACGCCAGAAGTAATTGAATCACGGCCCTTAGCCAGCTGTCAGACTGTCGACCACCATCAGAAATCCGATCTCAACTATGTGTGCGCTGGCACGAGTTATACAACAACGAATCCCCGCCAAATACTGCTTCCAACAACTTCCGCATTAAATTAATAGACCCTCCCGACACTGATCAACGCCTTGCCCGCAAAAGTTCGCATACACTCAACTAATCCCTTTGTCGTAGCGTGAAATATAGCACTGCTTGCGCTCATTCTCATCCGGCTTTTACACGATTACAGTTTGAGCTCACCTGCTCTGTGCACGTATTGCTCGCCGTTCCTTAATTTGGCTTCATTATTGGTCACGATCCTCCGTTTGTCTTCATCACTCTCTGAGGTCTGGGATCCTTCTGGCGACCTGCGATACCCACAAATTGATTACAGTCAATTCGTTTTTCGGTTAAGGAAGGAAGGAGATTTTAATAGCACACATCATTACCGAAAGAATTTAACGGTGACGTCAGAGTATGGGAATCCTTTAATGTGGCCATCTTGGTCGCTAGCCAAGTTGACATCAGAAGCGTTGGAAACGAAACGATTAGGTGGTACTGAGGCCGAGTCGTCGGTTACATTGTTGGCAGCCAATCCTTCTGCTTCATTCACACTTTCGCCCTTGGCCAGTTTCACGTTGTGGTTGGCGTCCGAAAAACCTGAGGGATTCGAGTCCACGTCCTGCATGACCGACTCACCTTCTGAACCCAATTCTTCTACAAGATAAAGAAAAAAACAAAAATCCAGTAAATAAGTTGTTGGACTTTAGTCTGAGCATGCTGTTTACTGCCGAACATGTTTGATATTAGACACAACAGAATGGTTGAAAGTAACTATTTACGGAAGTGAATACAGTTTCCCTTCCACATAAATTGAAGGAGAAATCAAGGCCGAGATCTGGGCCGAGATTCACTCACTCTCTTTCTCTCTCTTCCTTTGCGTACTTGCTCGCTGGTGCTCGACATTCAAAAAGTATTGCCGGAAAACGGACAAATTCATTTTCATAGAACAGGAGTCAAGCTTCTTGAAAAGGGGGGAGGAGTGATGGAGAGGCGGCCTTGGTTATAATGAAAAGATTTGCTCGTGGGTCTGTGATGTGGATTGTGATGTATATGCAAGAATCGCTGACCAATGAGGGCAAAAAACAGCCAGCCTGATGATAGAGACAGACTTGCGGAGGCTTCTCCCCTCTCGGTTAACATGGAGAAGTCGTCGGTGCGAAGCAAAGTTTTACGCTCGGCGACTCGCATGTCGCTCATCCATTTCGAGTCTAAAAGAGACAACCACCCTGCATGTTGCGCCCGGTAACGATGCCATCAGTTTAGCCTCGTCGACATTTTCCTCCAGATAGCCTCGCTCTCTCTCTCTCTCTCTCTTCCCCCATCACATTACGCGTAACTTCAAGTTTTACGTATCGGTATTCTTCATTTTTTCCTACAGTGAAGGATCACACTGGCTCTTCGTACCACTCCTGACGATTGGAGTATAAACTGATTAGAACAGATATGCAGACGTTCCACTGTGCAGGAATTTCTAGACTGCTCCCTCCACGCCCCCCTCCGCCCAGTAAATTTTTTCTGCTTGCATTTTCAGCTTCCCCTCTTCACACAAAACTTGGTGGTCTAACGATAATGACCGAGCGCAGGCCTGCGTCGAAATACGAAACTGTTTTTGTTACTGGGCTCTTAAAAAAATCATTGCTACACGGGGAGAAATTTAAAGAATTGGGCCATAGTCAAGGACTCATTAGACAACTTGATACTGTACCCACTAAATGCGCAATCGGGTTTATAGCGGCCGGCAATATAGAAGGTATCATTAAAAGCACCAGTGCCGCTGTATGTCCCTGCCTTTAACACATTGATCGGATTCCAGTGTAAGCAACCTATAATCCGATTAAGACATAAGGGGAGCACAAAAATACGGTGCCAAATAATTGATGGCGAAAAAGCGCAGAGCAGCGAAACGCCCGAAGCCCTGCTGTAGCGCGAACTGGCAAGTTCACGTAGGCTATCAGGTCAAATAGAGCGAAAGGGCAATATCAATAACAAGAAAAATTAGATTGAATAAGCAGCAACACACACTGATTTATCATAGACGCGGCCATAGACTTCTTCTGGATCAGTGATCCTGAAAGAACAGCAGCCACCTCCACGCTTTCTCTTCTCTTCTTTTTCCATCCCCGATAATGTATTCAACTGTAAACCCTCCCCCCGCCCCTCGCCCCCACTATTCCTACTCAGCTGGGGACTCGACGTTCTCTATATG